>JANHFQ010002661.1:70120-84217 GCA_032468035.1 Aparallactus werneri
GAGATGAGCACCGCCCCCTAGAGTCGGAAACGACTAGCACGTATGTGCAAGGGGAAACCTTTACCTTTACCTTTTAAGTAGACCATCACTTAGGATAATGTATGAATCTTGGTAAGGTCTTTTAATGTAATTCTCATGAATGTATGCAATTTTGGGTTCAATAGCTAAGTTTGCGCAGATACCTATGACGCCTCACCAGTAGTACTTCTGGTTCATCTGGGCAGTATCAGGCACTTTCACTGTATATTTTCTTTTACCTAGCAGTTTTTTTTACTTGACGATAGTCATGGCAGAGTGGCCAAGCAGGTAAGAAATATGTATAAATTCTTTAATGCAAAAAGCAACATTTATAGGCTAGCTGGGTTTTGTCCAAAGATAACACGAGTTTTAGTCTGATATAACTAAAAAATCTAGATTGAAAAAAAAATCTAGAAATCAATATCGGAATTCTGCTAAGGGCCAATGCCTATGTTCAGCACTCAAAACATGTTTGTATTCACATTTCCCAAAAAAAATATGTTTCAGAAATTGGCTCAAATAACTTGGTTGTAACTCAGAAATATTCCATTAAAAATAATTAAAGAAACTTTTAAAGATTCTGCCAAGAAAATGAATCAGTTATTTTAGTGGACATTATGATTGGCCTACAAGTATGTATTAATCAAGCAGGAATCTTAAAGCTGGGTAGATATCCAGACAGATTATCTAGGCAAACTTATTTTTATGGCAAGAAAAGCAAAGTAGACTATCATATTGTTAAGAGAAATTTTAATCCAAGCTAATCTAGAGTTCTCTAGGTGTAGTGGACTAGATGAAGAATTCCTGAAGTTGAGCTGGATTAGCCAAAATCAGTTTTTTTAAGAGCAGTCATAGGGCTGCTGTCTGTTGTGACTATGTGGGAAACTAGCAGGGAATGTCGTAACTCATGATCACACAACCGTGGGACACGGCAAGTGTTGTGTTAGCAAATTGCCAAACACCCAGATTGTGATCATGTGATGGTGGAGCTGTAATTTTTGGGATCAGTTGTGACCATCATTTGTTCAGTGCCATTGTAACTTGGAACAGGTCATTGTTAGTCAAGGACTACTTGTACTTGCTGTTGATCAAGTGTGTAGAGTTTGTGTGTGTTAAGGACTGGTTGGACAATAATGGCAGAGGTAGACCTGGGGGAGATCTGCCCTCCCAGATTTCAGGTTTTGTATCAACCATGACACCAAGATCAGGGAGGTGGATAACTCTGGTAATTTATGAGACTCCATCAATTGCAAGGCAATGCCCCAGCAATCACTGGTTACAAGTTTCTTTGTGTTGAAGAGAACTGTAGAGAATTGAACTGATAGCATACCATCAATTTAACTACCTAGTCTTTCATCAGCTCCCTGATAATCATCCTGAAGATGATGTTGGGATATCTGAGATTTCTAGCCTGGGTGTGTTCAAGCTCCATGTAAGTGGAACATGGGGTAGCTTGTAAATTCATGTCTTCCAAGGTGACGATGGGCTTGTTGTAAGTAATCACAGCTTCAACATACATGATCAGGCACACTTTGTATCTGTTCTTTACTTTAGAGCAGATGAGATATGAATTGGATATGGAACACATTAATGTTTATCTTTACTATGGTCAATATTTTTTATCAAACTGCACATCACACATATAGGAGATCTTTGCATAGGGAGTCAATCACTTAAGATTGCTCCACCCCAAAGCCTAATATATCTGGATGAATTCTAGAAGACAGTTGACTTCTGGACTAAGAAGACAACCAGAGTACTGAACAAAGTTGCTCTTTCAAAACCTCTCCCAATCATTCATTCTAAGCTGCTCCATGATTTACCAAGGATTTAAAGGAGATGAAACAATCACAAAGGAAACAGGGCCAGGCACTTGCATAATTTCAGTCTATACAGCGATAGTCTGAGCAGCAACTGTCAATTCTTATGTTTATTGTACCTTGCAAATCAATACTGGTGGCTCCACTCAAGGAACACTAAGAGGGATATTTTGCCCATAAGCATGCCAGATGAACTTGCTGGTGTTTTTCTGTTTAAGGTTGCTTGTAACTCCTGAGGTACAATAGATCTTAGACAAAGGCCACAATGATGAGCAAGGCAGGGCCTCGAATGCCATCTATGTGTCTGACCCTTATGTTTACAAGTCACAGATAGTATTGACAGTATTGAAGGGTGTGAGCTATTATTTCAAAGGTTCCTGACTTACATTGAGAAAGGTGTTCATTATATGGGATTTCATGGAGTCATTACAGGGCTGATGTTTGCTGGACATTATAGTGTCCAGGGTCAGAGCTCTTTGGAATTTTATGGTGGCTTCCAGAAGAAGAAATAATGGACTGAGGACAACTCCATGAAAAGTCATAAAAGTAGTTTTTTGTCCAACCAATTTTTCTATTTCAAGATAAAGGACACAGATTTGAAATGTCTAAATAACATTCTTTTTCTGTCCATTTAGTTTCTTTTTTTCTTCATCTGACACACTTCAAGATTTGTTCCTTCCATTTCTCTACTTCCCTTCCCAGTGCAGCCTCACCCATCTCCAACCTGTGTTCTGCTGGAAAATGAAAGAGGAGAATGTACTTTATAGGTTTCTCGGACAGAAAATAATTTTTGAGTGTGAGCAAGTATACAGGGATCAATTATTTTTATAAATACATAATTAATTTGAATTAGTATTTATTAAATAATATTATCACCCCATAGCCTTTTGTAAAAATGTAGTTCTGGCAATGTGTCTGTATATGTGCACCTGTGCAAATGTTAAAGTGTGTCAGCTGGACACATTTATTAGGGAGAAGAGAATCTCTCAAACTGGTTTCAGTTGGAGTCGACAACATCTACCTTCAGATGTCGACAAGATCTACCTCTCTTCATCCTGAAATCTCTTCATTCCTACTCTAGGCAAATTTTTATTGTCAACTTTGATTTCTTTTTCTAATATAAAGGTAGAAGAGGAGAGTGAACAAAAGAATAATAATACAAGTAGTCCTCAACCATTCATTTAGTGACCGTTCGAAGCTACTACAACACTGAAAGAAGTGACTTTTGGCCATTTTTCACACTTATGACCATTGCAGCTTCCCTGTGGTCATGTGATCAAAATCCAGGCTCTTGGCAACTGATATGTATTTGACATTTGCACTATCTCAGGGTCATGTGGTTACCATTTGTATCAACCAGCTTTCAACAATTAAGTCAAGAGGAGGGGGAATCCAGATTCTCTTAACAACTGCATGATCCACTTAACAACTACAGTCATTCATTCAACAACTGTGGCAAACAAGTTCATAAAATGGGGCAAAACCTACTTAACAACTACCTTGCTTAGCAATGGAAATTTTAGGCTCAATTGTAGTCATAAGTCAAGTATTACCTGGAATTTATTCCAAACAAAATTTATTCCTAACTATTATTTTATACATACACATAAAGATGACTTCAAAATAAGTTATTTTGAGAATAATGTTTATAGTTAAATACTTCATTATTTAGTTGATATTTCTTTAACTATCATTGCTGATATTAGTAAAAATATGTTTTGAATAAAAAGTAAATTAATGATAACTTTACTGAAGATCAGGATGTTAAAAAGGATACCAGGTTCATGACTTCAGAACATTTATACTGAAAAACAGTAAAAAAAATTCCTTCTACAAAGAACTGTAAAAAAAATCCTACTAAGGTAGTTTCATATTTTGCTAGATGAACTTGCCAGTTTATTTTGTTCTGTATCCATCACACATTTGTGAATTGATTTTGACTATTTGAATTAGTCTACATAAGCAAATTCAGATGCTATTGAATATGGCAGGTCATCCGTTTTTGTGCACCAATCCCAGGAACAGGATCCAGGGCAAAAGAAAACCCTCTTCCTTTTTAAAAGTCAGTTTATGAGCTCCTCCTAGGCTGTTCGTTTCATCAGAGAATTGTATTCTTCTGCCAGCTTCTTTTGTTCATTTAGTTTTTCCATCACTGCATCCATTAAATACGAAGCAAAAGGAAACTGGAAGGGAAACAGAGTAAGAGAAATGATCAGTGAAGCCTATATATATATATTTTTTCAGCTAAAAAACATTTACTAAATATCTTGAAGCCATTAGATTTCACTTAGTCCTGACGATGGTACTCCTGCCCGGGAACTGCGTTTCCCTAAAATGGATCCTTCTGATTAGTGTGTGTAACTGTTCCTTATCATAAAAATGATAAAAGAGCAGAATAAAATGAAAGAAAGATAAACGCCTTATTGAACAATTCATGGTTTACTGACCATGTTAATGATGTAATCTGCAAGACCAGCAGCTCTGTCATTTATCTTCAATCAGCTGATCAATATGAAGTTACAGTCATCTCTAGGGCACTTATAAGTAGACGCAGCACTACAGGCTGACTGCTCTCAGGAGGGGCAGAGACAGAGCTATCAATACAGTTCCAAGCGCTGGGGGCAAAGGCTTTCAGAGGCATCCAGCGAAACTTGTGACTCAAGGCAGAAAATAACTTCCGAGATCAAGACACAATTAGAGTATTCTAATCAAGAGTTGTCCCCCCTCTTCTCTTTTTGAGTAGTGACGAAAATGGAAGAAGACATATGACAAGATCCCACCCAAAGCAGAGATGGCAATATTGCAGGGGAGAGAAGAAATAGCAATATATTTGTATGTACTTTTACATAACGCCTATCAGGGCATTTTTCAGCCCTCTCAGCGGCTTACAGAATCAGCATATATTGCCCCCAGCATTTTGAGGTCTCATTTTACCCACCTTGAAAGGATGGAAGGCTGAGTCAGCCTTGAGCCTGGTGAGATTCGAACTGCAGTTAATTGCAGGCAGCTGCACTCTAAGTACAGCACCCTAAAGACTGCACCACCACAGCTCTTGATGCATTCCAATCAAGCTATTCCCCTTTGGGGTAATAAGAACTGTCATGCAAAACACAGAAATAGTATGTGGCAAGATTACTGCATGCAAAAAAATGATAAGTAATGAAAAGCTACAGTAGAAGTTTGGATTATAAAATTAACTGAATTCAAAGAAATGGCAAAACTAACCACTTTGGTTAGGGAAAAAGTGACATCGATTTTTCTGGAAGACCAGAAATCTTATATCAATATTTTCTGTTGAAAGAAGAAAAGGCTGAATTGATGGTTTCTGGATTTGAAGGGCCAGAGAGGATGGGGGAAAGAATGTGGTGGTAATTACTTGATTGAAAAAAGGGCAGCGAGTATACGTTTTCTTCTTTTTTCATTTCTTCTTTTTCTTTTCTTTTTCCCATGTAAATTTAGTAGACTTTTGTTGTTTTTTGTAATAAGTTTTTATTTTATTTTATAACTTACAAAAATTCCAATTTCAGTTGAACAGTGTGTTGTTGTTTTTAATCTGCCTCTTAGGCAAGAAGCCATTTTGAGCTGAATGTATAAATTCATTTAGAAACATTTTTAGTTTCTCTGTCATTATTGAAGCATATATTTTCTGGTCAGTGTTCAGTAAAGATTTGGGCCCATAGTTTTTATCTGCATTAAATCTGATTCTTCTTTTGGAATCAAAGTAATATTTGCTTCCATCCACAAATTTGGTACCTTTGCATCAATCAATACTTCATTATAGAATTCCAACATTGATGGGCCTAAAGTGTCTTGTAAACATTTGTAAAGTTCAGCTGGCAGCCCATCTGGTCCTGGTGTTTTATTAATCTTTTGTCTCTTGATCGCTTCTGACAATTCAATCATTGATATTCATTCATTTAACATAGCTTTTACTTTTTCTGGTACTTTAGGTAGTTCTGCTTTTTCCAAATATTCTTTGATTTTATCTTCTGAAACTTTTTTTTGCTCATATACCTTTTCATAATAAGCTTGAATTATTATTTTTATCCTCACTTTGGTAGCATAAAGTTTCTTTCTCATCTACCAGCCTATGTATCTATTTCTTCTCTTTCTCTGTTTTTAATTTATATGCCAATCATCTTCCTGGCTTACTTGTATTTTAAAAAAAATTCTGTTTAGCGTTTTTGCTTTTTTTTTGTGCCAAATCTTCTTTATCTGATATATTTATTTTATGTTTTATTAAATCCATTTGGTTTTTTTAGAATCTTTTTGTTTGGTTCTTTCTGTAATTCTAATCCCAGTCTCCTATGTTCTTCTGCTTTGATTTTGTTTCTTTTTCTTGTTTCCCCCCTGTGAATGTTATAGCTAGTCTCCAAATATATGCCTTAGCAGTGTCCCATACATTTTGTAATGAAGTTTCTTCTTTTCTGTTCTCATTGGAAAAAAAACACCCATTTCTTTTTCCATATTTTGTATAAATTCCTTGTCTTTTAATATTGATTGGTTCAATGTCCACCTTCATTTTCTCTTTTTTAAATTTAGTAGACTTTGGATGTAGTAGACAAGATTTCCAAATGTCTGTCTAATACAATGCACAGGTCTATTGTAACCATGCAGTCCAGAGGAGTCTCCCTTACTCTGGTCATGTCATGCAGGGAATTCACTGGAGAAGGCAATTAAGTTTGGAAGAGTTAGCAGTAAAGGGAAACAAGGCCTTCAAAGAACAAGGAAAACTCAAAGAAGTATTGGAAAATTGGAAGATGTGGAAAGACTGGCCCATAGTATTGCCAATAGTCAGGCACTATTGAATGAATATCATCATCATTGTAATCGTCATCATCATCATCATCATCATCATCATCATCATCATCCCAGAGGAGGAAATTAAATTTACCTTTACAATATCTATAACAATTATGTCATTAGCATCCATTTATATCATACACAAATGATACACTTTTGATTTCACTGATTCATAGAATCAAAAATTTGTAGGGGAAGAGTGGCAGAACCTGAAGATGGAGATATGTAGGGATTCTAGGCTGATCTCTCTTTTAACTCTACCCCCAGGTTTTGCCATTCCTATAAATCCCTTGCTCTACTATCTATTTTGGATAGATAGATAGATAGATCCAAGCTAAGGGTGAAGGGGAACATCTATTATATGAAGCAGTCAATTCCACTTGTTAACTGCTCTTATGATCAGGTATCTTTCAATCATAGGCCAATATAAAATGCATAATAGGCATAACAAATTAGAGCATGAAATTACAGATTAGTAACAAGATTATAAGAATTACTAAGGCCTTTGCAAGGTACTTGTTATTAATAGTAAAATTATAAAATATATTAAATGGTAATAGAATATGGACAATAAAAAGACTGACATAAAACAAATGAAATAAAAAAAGAATGGACTGAAATCAACAATAGATCAAGCAACTTAGACAAGAGAGTAAATGAAACTAAGAGTTTACATTACTGTCATTTTAGTTTAAGAATAATAGATTAACAGAGTTGAGAGGGACGTAGCACCCTCTGCCCAACCAGGAGACGGTATATTTGCTCTCGGGATTCAAACCGCTGAGCTGCCGACCTCAGTGGTATGCAAGCCCAGCATCTTACCACCATGAATCTTGTTTGTATCATTTGTTAGTTTTGATTTGCAAGAGAGAAAAAAATATATCAACAGAAAGAAAAGACAATTGCGGAAATGGAAAAAGGAAGCATCAATCTACCTTTAAAGCACCATTTGCTTTCCAATACTCATAGCTTCAAAAACACATTTTGCCATTTTGTAAAAGTAGTATGTGGATTTTAATCTGATTTAAAAAAGGTTGACACAAAAGCTACCTTGGTATTTTGTTTTAGATGTCTTATGAGCAAATGTCAGGAGTCCCAGTTCAAAGAACAGAACAATCATGCGTGCACCATTGACTTAGCAGATCCAGAAAGGCATTGACATAGGAGTTTCTCATGTGGGACACCAGGAAACCTCTCTTGAATAATTTGCAGGGAATAACACATTCTTAAAAAGGCATGTACTGAGCAAAGGTTATTAAAACGATAAAAAGCTGGAGTGAACTTTCCACTTGGATTTCTGATTGCGTAGCAACAGGTGATTGGGCTAAAATCATTTTGCATACTGAGGCTGTTTTACAATTTCTTTGGTTTTGCATTTCCATCAGATGCCCTTAAAGATGGAGAAAGGTTGCAAATCATTAAGTTTGATTCCAGTGAAATTAGCTGCATGGAGTGATGTCGATTATGCACTCTTAAGGGGCCTACAGTACAACTTCTGGATAATATAAGTGCTTTCGCCAATATGTAAATCTGATTTGCCAAATCTGAGGTTTGGAGAATTACTCCCAGCTTTGATTTATACTGTGGTATTTGGAACAGAAGGTGGAATGGCACCAGTCTTTCTCAGGAATTTAGATTACTTTTCACAATGATGAACCTCTTTATAGAAACACTTGTTTTTCCCTGAAAAATTTAGAAAGCAAAGAATCACCCATTGGGTAACAGTGCCTTAAAATGCCAGCTTCTAATGGTTTTTCATTGCTTAGATTTTTATGTTTCTGACCAGAAGTACTTAAAAGCAGATATAGATAGATCTCCTGTGTGGAAATATTCTGTCCATGTGGCAAAGGGACTACTGAATCCTGCTATACAGTATATGGTCACTTCTACAGAGATCTTCATGGAACCCTTATTTAATCTTTCCTGGCCATTCAGATGAATTCTATCTCTGATTTGTTACAAAAATTCCCAAATGAGATATGGTTACTAAATTTACATTACTAGCATCGTGGGATCACTTAATTAAGATACAAGCTTAGTTAAGGAAATATAAATAATAGAAAAACATTTAAATCTCTTTTAGACTGAATATATTAAGTAGAATTGATAAAGCTTACATGCACTTATCTGCATTGCTTTCTTTTTTAAACAAAAATCCTCAGTCTAGTAGACAGCATAAAACCTTAACTAAAGTTTTACTGTAAAATGGATTAATACAATATTACTTCACATGAGTTCTCAATATCCATCTAACTGGTTTTTGTAAATAGCTTTTCATTTATAATCATAAATCATTCATAATCAAACATTATCACTGTTTGTTTTGTTTCTGTTTATATCTTTTTCTGTTGTTCAAGGCCACAGTAAAGGTTTGATTTGAATGCTGACTTCAGATTGTTTTCTGTGATTCACAAAATTTGGATATTCCATTCTGAATCCTAAAACATTCTAATCCTAAAATCCTAAATCCTAAAAAACCTGGCTTTAATTACAGCTTTGTCCCCGCTGCTATCAGAAGCCGAGGCCTCTTGATAGCTAGTAGAGGGTCCAGTCACAGGCACATTATCAGCATCCAGTTCCTCCCCTCCATCCGACTCTGACTCCAAGTCTCCCTTTGTTGAGTATAAAAGGATATGTGATTAGCATTTTGTAATTGTTGAATAATAGTGCAAGCACTTGCTCATTTTTTAGTTGGAGAGAGTAACAATTGTTGCATATTGACCCTCACAATCTGGTGATCCTTTCTGTCCGCCTACTTATGTACAAGGTTATAAATATGAGCCATATGCCATGTGCTCTTGTTCTGTTCATTTCGTTCATTGAGATAAGTCTAGATATGAAGGATAAATAAAATTGTGCTGAAAGAACCCTGGCTCTTCTATTCTTTGGTTTGCCCTTGGCACTGCAGGGCATTCCAATCCCATCACCCTCCGAGTCGGAATCGGCTGCCACATCTGCAGCACACTGCTGAGCCACAACAGCAGATGGGAGATTTAAGTTCTGGTCTGCCTGTTAGACTGTGAGATCAGGTTAGCCCATATTAGAATTTGTACATTTTCCACCTAATCCGTTCTCCCGATGTATCCATTACCATCAAGTTTTGAATTAAATTCTGAATAAAATTTTGCTAAAATGGCAATGGCTAAGGATGAAAGAAAACCTAAATTCCATGCTAGGCAGCTGGACAAGTTGTTTATAAATACAGCCCTATTCTCTGCAGGGATGCTGACTACGATGCAAGTGTAAAGCATAAAATAGCTGAATTCAAAGTATTACTGTGGATGTGGGGGGAAAACATTTAAGGACCTTCATTAATCTTCCTTTCATTCTGGCATGACAGTTCAGAAATTTAGCATCTGTCACAGCTCACCTACTTCTCTGGCATTTATTTTGTCTTGAAGGTGGGTGACAGCATTTTGCTTCCTCATTGCATATATTAATCTGTAATGGTGCACCTGCCAGTTTAAATTGCAGCTGTTAAAGTATTTGATGGTAATACCTCTTCATTAACATACTGCTGACTAAAACACCTAAAGAACATCTGGTATAACGCTTCCTCAGCCATATGAACAGTCAGGTAAGAAAACCTCTTTGTAACTGGGAACATAATTCAGAGTAACTGTAAATCAAAGCTGATTTCTCAACAAAAGAAGGCTGACAGTTGTGCTATTCATTAAGTGTTTTCTGTTTTTTTTAAAATTAGATGCGTGTTGCAGCAATGGTCTAAAATTAACTGTTAACTCATAAATGTAGTTATGCTTATTTCAGCAGAAGTCACTTAGACCTCTTTGAGGTTATTGTTGTGCCTGCAATGGAAATAGTGGAACTATGGTGGAAACATGTTAAGATGCTGGTGCTGCTATTATTGATAACTATATTGCAATAGCTGGAGATTAAAAGGGTCATTGACCAAGAAACAAGAAGGAAAGGAGAATCACCTTCAAACAGTGAATATAAACAAATGTGGGAAACAGTAGTTACAATGACTTCTTGGATGAGAAGCGAAGCACCTTCAAAGAAAAACCAGAAAGTCCAGTTGCCTCTTGAAAAAGCACCTTTGGGACAACCATGACCTGGATGACTTGGGAATCTCCATAGACTGGAGGCTGTGAGTTTGATCCTAGGTAGCAGCAGATATTTTTCTCTCTGGGCACAAAGAAAATATTTGGTACAAACTCTGCATAAGTGTCAGGAAGGGCATCCAGCCAGTAAATGCTCAGTTCCATTCGGTCACCCTGACTCCATCCCAATGACCCGGATTACAGGGTCATTAAATGAAAACAACAACACCACAATACTTAGAATAAATACAATGCAAAAATGTTATAAATAACAAAAATAGCAGCTGGGGAAAAAATCAACATCGTCCATTAAAATAATGAGAAACTTCACACATCATTTTTAATTAAATTGTAATCTAAATCAGTAATAAATATGTATTGCAGCATTTTATTCAATGGGAAAGTCAATAAGGCACAAGACTAGACCTGACAATTTCATTTAAGCACAATTTCAAAGGCTTGTGATCTCCCCAAATCCACTCCAATATGTAGAAAAGACTGAATTTGTACTCTATTTTGAGATCAGAAAATTGTATGAGTTAAAAAAAGTGAAGATGCAGCAGGAAAAGGCTATGTATAAAATTAAACATAAAAAGGGAAGTTATTTATTAAAAATAAGAGCCTAAACGCTTGCATCAATGAACTTCATACTTATATCAAAAATGCATCAGGGAAATTTATTTGTTTTGAAAACATTTTTATTGAGGAAACTGCTTATTACTAACAGCTCCATATATTAGGAAAAGTTATGGATACAAAGATGGGCTAGAAACAGACTGAAATACTGCCTTTCTATGATAGTGAAATAATACATGTATACCAAGTCTCATATTCCTAATTTCAAGATAGGTTTTCTATTTATGTTCAGAAGAAACATCATATAAATTTCAAGGGAAGGCAAAAGGACTTTTAGCGGACTAACATTTTTAGGGACATACCACACATTGCCAAGGTTCGTTCTTGTTTTTAAATGTTCATTTTTATTTATTTATTGTGTTCACTCTCTTTTAGAATGACCTTGAAAAAATATTTACTTAATTC
The DNA here is from genome assembly GCA_032468035.1 of Aparallactus werneri. NCBI lineage: Eukaryota > Metazoa > Chordata > Lepidosauria > Squamata > Lamprophiidae > Aparallactus > Aparallactus werneri. The sequence continues at coordinate 81,864 of JANHFQ010002661.1, forward strand.
TTTATTAGTTATTACTTAATTCTCTGATTAAGTAATACTAATTGTGGTTAAAAAAAGTGTTATATGTATCTGACTTTCATTCCTGGTGCTGGTTTTGACCTATAAAATCCTGAATGGCCAGGGACTGGAATATCTGAGGGAACACCTGGTGCTGGCCTCCCACCGTCTGGTCCGCTCTCATAGGGAGGGCCTGCTCCGGGAGCCGCCGGTGCATGAGTGCTGTCGAGTGGCTCCTAGGGGCAGGGCGTACTCCGTAGCAGCTCCCACCTGGTGGAATCAATTACCTAGGGACCTGCGCACTTCTCCTGACCTCCGCTCCTTCCGAAAGGAGTTAAAGACACTTTTTGCACTTGCTGGCCTGGACTGAGGGTGGGTTTTTTAAAATTTTAAGTCTAAATGTTTTAATCAGGAGCATTAGTTTAATTCTCTTTTAATGTATATTTATGGTTATTGTTTTTAGTCTTTGCCTGTAAACCGCCCTGAGTCGATAGAGAGGGGCAGTATAAAAATCTAATAAAATAAATAAATAAATAAATAAATAAATAAATAAATAAATAAATAAATAAATAAATAAATAAATAACTTAGAAAATGCTTCAGGATTTACCAACTGATAAATGAAAGCAAAGTTTATCTTATGTGTGTGTACACATGCACAAACACACACTCAAATATGAATTAAATGTCATGTTTCCAGATTACCCCACTCCGTTGCGTTTGCTAGGAGCCCTAGAGTGCTTTTGACAGGCCTCAAGTCAATCTTGCCACTTTGGTGTTATTATCAAATGACTGAGGTTTTGAAGCATGAATTTTGGAGTCTCTTTAAGGGGCACAGCTGTAAACAACATGACTCTTTCCTGGGAATATTTCTTGCAATCTGTCCTCTAACCTGACAGAGGAATTTTATTTTTTTGGGTTGAAAGCTTCCTCATCTTTACATTTCCCCTTTGGTTAACAGCAGGGGCAACCCCTTGTTTTCAGCCTGCATGAATCTCAATGCAAAACTGGAAAACAACCAATTGCAAACCATTTCATCGGATGCTAACTGCAGTTACTCATTGGTGAGCGTCAAGATACTCTGTGTGTAATGCAAACTGACATATGAAACATCATTGAAGTGTTAAAAATGAAACAAGTTTATTTTGTTTTAAAACTGGCAAGTTAATCGACTCCTCTTTATTATTATTAGTACTAATGGCATTGCTTTCTATATCTCCCCCCCCCCCCATCATGTTAGCTCTCTTTAGACAGTTGCTGCTTGTTGTAATGGGCAGCTAAAACCACAAATGCAATTTTGCAATATCTTCCAAATAATACCTTATTATTATTGTTTATTGATTAGATTTGTATACCGCCCTTCTCCTGGGACTCAGGGTGGTGCACAGGGTAGAATAAAAAATACAAATATACAATTAAAAATAGATTAAATAAGACCCTGGTTAAAACAGATGAATTTTAAAATTTAAAATTTAAAAGGAATAACCCCCCCTCAAGCCAAGCCAGCCACCTCGAACAGGTAGGTCTTTAATTCCTTACGGAAGGTATGGAGGTTGGGGGCCATACGAAGACTCGGTGGCAGCTGATTCTACCAGGTGGGCGCCCCTAAATAATGCCTAAAAGAATAGCTTATACATCACAGAATGTTATTGTAACCCAAGGCGAGCGGAAACAACATCCTGAGAGCAGAGAGTAAGGGCAGGGCAAGAGTTGAACGATAAGATAAGTGGGGAAGCTACAACCCAAAGGTCACGTAGAAAAATAAGAAGGAAAGAAGCCAAATATGGGCAAAATGACCAAATTAAATGATAATGATTAGAGGAGGATACAGGGGGGGACTTAGGCAGAGCATGGATTGTGTAGGAAAGTATAAAATGCAATGCAACTTTGAACTTGTGTGCTCTTTGTTCTCAAGACAATCTGGGTAGAGATTGAGAGACACCCTTTTGCAAAAGTCAAGCCTTTTGGAAGAAACACCTTTTGTTAATCCTTCATTTTTGCTTCGTTATTAAGTGAGAAACTTCAGTTATTTTCAAATCTCACAGTTGTGTTTCACAATGCACTGCAAATCTTGGACTTCAAACTGAAAGATTCTTAATAGGCACCAGTGTGAAATTTCTAGCCAGCCACCGTCCTTTACAACAGGGGTGCTCAAACTTTTTAAACAGGGGGACGATTCATGATCCCTCAGACTGTTGGGGGGCCGGACCAACTGGGTGGGCGTGGCTAGGTGCTCATGTGACTGGGTGGGCGTGGCCAGGTGGTCATGTGACTGGGTGGTCATGGCCAATTTAGCAGTCCATTTTGCCTTGGTCATTCCTAAGATGTACTAAGTACTTGCTCAACCCAAGGAATCTA
>JANHFQ010002661.1:103024-113027 GCA_032468035.1 Aparallactus werneri
GAGTCACTGAAGCAGTCGGTGGGAGCTTAAATGGACTCCGGGGGATGGTAGAGGACAGGAAGGCCTGGAGGAATGTTATCCATGGGGTTGCAATGGGTCAGACATGACTTCGCAACTAACAACAACAAAACCTCTTGGAGGCAAGCATATAAATTGATTGTGTATATTCTTTTGCATGTCTCAGTCTGATCCTGTAGAGTTGGAAATTTTCCACTACCTTGTGCAGAAGTATAAGAAGGCCAAGCCTTTTGCATCCCATGCCTTTGCTGATGGCCTTCAAATAAAGATAACACTCAAGGCCATCTCAAAGTTTCTATTTATATCTCGAACCATAAACCCCAATTACAATGAATTACATTGGTAGCCATTAACACTTCTTCATGGGGCCTCTATAGCCATTCCTTTCTTTCTTTTTTTAAAATAGAATACAATACTTTATTGGCCTAGTGTGATTGAACACACAAGGAATTTGTCTTTGATGCATATGCTCTCAGTGTACATAAAGGAAAAATAATAATAATATAATTCGATACATTATTTTAAATATATTTTTATTGTTTTTCCTTAAGTACAAAGGTAAAGGTTCCCATTGAACATACATGCTAGTCATTCCCAACTGTAGGGGGAAGTGCTCATCTCTGTTTCAAAGCCGAAGAGCCAGCACTGTCCAAAGACATCTCCATGGTCATGTGGCTGGCATGACTAAACACCGAAGGCGCACGGAGCGCCGTTACTTTCCCACCAAAGGGGGTCCTTATTTTTCTGCTTGCATTTTTACATGCTTTCGAACTGCTAGGTTGGCAGAAGCTGGGACAAGTAATGGGAGCTCACTCCGTTCGTAGCCTTATAATAAAATAGAATTAGATCATTTGGTTGTGTTTTCCTGTCTAGTTTATCTGGGAAGGCTGACATTTAGGGACAATAAAATAAAGAGCTAGTCTAGCAGGAGAGTAATTCAAGTAGCCTGTCAAAACCACCAGCTTTGGTTTCTCGCCTCGCTGGCGTTCTGCTATTAGTGGGGGAAGGGGGACAAGGGACAAATGGTCAGGCTGATGCATACTTTTATGATGGGAAATTAGGAGGAGGAAATCAACAGTTGAGGGAGAAGAGAATCCGGTTTGTGCTGGCACTGGCATCTTCAAGGCCGTTTGCCCTGAGTGTGGAATTTCCTCAGCCCAAACACCTGAGATTTCCTTATAACATCTTGGCAGTGCTGGGTTGGCTTCACAAGGACTGACCGTGAGGGGAGGGCTAAGGGAACCAGGGGTTTTAGCTTGGGGTTGGCATGCAGGAAGCTTAGATTCGGCTTGACTTTACTGCAAGCAATATTCTTTAGTAAAAGTTCCTTTCCACTTCTAATGGAGTCAAGAGTTTTTGTTGTGACTCACAGCAGCGTGTGGCAGATCTGGCAGCTGAGTCCGATTCGGATGTAGGAGTGGAGTCCGAGGAGGAGGACAACTCTGCTGCTGACAATGTGCCAGAGGCTGGCCCCTCCACTTGCTGCGAGCAGGCCTCATCTGCCAAGAGCAGTGAGGATGAGGCCATACTGGGTGCCAGAACCAGGAGACGTTTAAAGAGACAGCTGGAACGAGGCAGAAGGGTGAGCTGAACTACAGTTGCCCAGTGATAGGCCACACCCCTGAGGACTTAAAAGGGGTGTGGCTGGGTTGTTAGCTCTTGGAGGACAACCGTTGCAATTATTAGAAGTAGGTTTTGTCGGAGTCTCTTGTTTGTACCGCGTTTTGTATTGCATTTCGATTTTCAGGACTTGGCAAATATTCTTATCTAACTTGCAAAATACCTTGAAAGACTTGGCTGGCTTCCCGGATTAAATTGCTTTAAAACTAAAGAACTGTTTGGAGTCCAAGCTTGTGATGAAGATGGGGGTTTGCTAGTCTGGGCCACAACAGGCGAATGTAGGTTGACAATGTAGAGCATATTTCAGGTAAGTTCCATATATTTGCAGTCAGAATCTGTAGGAATATATATTTCAGTACGAAGTCTACTGACTAACAAGCCTATTCAGATTAGGTAAGAAAGAAAAGAACATATATGAAGAAGCACCTTGTATAAGCAGTGAAAAGTTTCAAACCATTAAGAAAAGAAGTCCTGTTGCATTGACTCAGCATCCTGATGACTGAGACTCTTCATCGACATATTTTGTTAAAAATGGAAATAACCAAAGGAAAAGGAGAAGGAGAAGAAAAGGTAGGTAAAGCTACATAAATTCCTTACACTATTTCATATTTTCCAAAGGAGCCAAGAAAAATCATTTTTGGCTTCCATCTTCCCACTTCTAAGAATCATTATTATAATATTTATCAAGTATGAACATACTGATTTAGTATTTTAGGTGCTCATTCCTAAATTGAGATTTTCCATAATACTTATATTTTGCTTTTTTCTGTTTTTTTCCCTTCTCCTTTCACAAAGAGTAACATTTTAGAAAAACAAATCTAATTTCGTACCCTTTTAAAAAATCCACTGCTATGGGGAAGCCACTGTGTATTCATGCCATGTCATCTGTGACATATCTGTATTACAGACCACAGGCCAAATAGCCTAAGTGTGTATTTAAATCAAATGAAATCCCAATGGATTTCTAACAAAGCAGAGCGGGGAGCCTGCTTGTGAAGATGCACAGGCTAATTGCAATATACCAACAGTTATTTTTGTAAAGAAATCTTGTCATATAATTAAATGCTTGTAGCAAGAAAAATACAGCCCAAGTGGCTCATAGAAATGGGCACCTCACACATCTGGTTTACTCTAAGCACATATATATTACAATGGAAATGTATTTCCTTAGGTGGCTTGATTAACAATACTCATAAACCCCCTCCTTCTATAATGAAGTGCACAAGTGTGAATGAGAAGCTCAGGCAACAGCATATACAAAATAACATAGCAGCATATTAATGGCAGTGCCATTACTTACCAATGTATTCTGCAGTAAGATTGGGCACTCTCAATTAGAGGGGGGAACACAGAGATATGTGGCTTAATTCAGATTGGACTCTTTCAAGGTCCATTAATAGCTGCCAACAGTTTTTGGTCTGAAATATTCTTTTAAAATATAGGTAAAGATTTCTCCTATCCAATTGTGTTCTATTCTAGGGGGCAGTGCTCATCTGTTAGCTGAGGGAGCCAGTGTTGTTCAGAGGCATTTGTGTGGTAGGGTAGCCGGCATGACGATATGCCGAGGTGCATGGAATGCTATTACCTTCCCACTGGAAGTGGTACCTATTTATCTACTCGCACTTGGATGTTTTTGAATTGCTAGGTTGGCAGGAGCTGGGGCAAATAATGGGAGCTCATCCTGTTACATGGTGCTCAGGTTTCTAATGGCACACCTTCTGGTTGACAAGGCCAGCATCTTAACCACTAGGCCATCTTGCTCCTTTAAAAACATATTAATTATATTTAATTGATTTCAATTCAAGTGATTGAATCCAATCTCATCAATTCCATCAAATTATACTTTGGATCATGGTTCTAATTCTTCATCTTAGCTTCAACCATTTGTTGAACTTTGCCCCTGAGATGCTATTCCTCTTCAGGCCTTTGGACCGAAACAAAATTGTGCATCCCTAGCTTAATTGGTAACTGGAAGAATTAAAAATATCTCAGAGTTTATGCCAAATGAAATTTAAGTCAAAGATATCAGGTGATGCTAGGGGAGAAGCTAATTCACTTATATCCCAATTTTAGTATGTTTTACTTTATGGTTAGGTAAGTTTCTTTTACAGAGCCCATTTTTAAAATCAAGGCACTGAACTGATTGATGTCATTGTCCAGAACATTTACAGGATGTCATTTTCTTTCTTCTGGACAGTGACTGCCAGCAGTTTTCCAAGTTATATATTGCAGTGGTTAGCTCTGCAATTATTTGGCACAGCCCTTATTTAAAAACTCAATATCTGCGATGGCTTATTGCTTTCTGATCACAGAATGATTATGATTTGACTATATGAATCTATCGTATAGAAAGTCAGCACCTAACCCTCCTAGAAGAATGAAATATTTTGGGAAATATTAAAAAAGGCAGAATATTATATTTCCCCAAAGGGAGAAATGGAGAAACATGGGGTTTTTTTGGCCAGGAAGCAGACTCAGTCTTCCTTAATAGCCCCCAAGCAGAAACTGTATACATGCATGTATGAACTCTCCCTAGCTTGGTTTGGAAAAGGCCAGATATAAAGCTTTACAGATCAAACAGATATTAAATATAAGATAAATATGAGAAGAAATACCACTAACATTTTGTCTGAAGTGAAACTGCAACTGAATTTTAAGAATCCTTTTCACTAGAAATATCGGTAACTTTTAAGTGCTATTATCAGAGGTGGTATTCAGCCAGTTCCAACAGGTTCCGGAGGACTGGTATCGATAATTTTGATTGGTTCGGAGAACCGGCAAATACCACCTCTGATTGGCCAACCCTGGCAAATACCACCTCTGATTGGCCGACTGCATAGCCGCGACCACCAAGCCATGACCACAGAACTGGTAGTAAATTTTTTTTAATCCCACCACTGGCTATTACAGTATACTATACAGCAGTGGGAGATAAGATTTACTTTAATAATGTTGGCACTGTGTGACTTTATTCTTCCCACTCATATGGGAAGAAAAAAAATCTATTACTTTTTGCTAGAAATTGTCACGAGCTACCCGAAGTGTGGGACTATGTTGTTGGATGGCTATATATAAGATTTTCTTTACAAAGTTTCAGCCAAGGAAGTAAACTTTCAGTTTAAAACTTCAGATGAAATCTCTTCATTGTCATCCATAAATAGTAAGTTTTAAGTTGCAATACTCTTCAAATGTAGGGATTTAGAAAAAAGGAATAGAGTACTTTGCAAAAAAAAATTCTGATACCAAATAACTTCCTCAGAAAACTAATTGAATGTGGATTTCAGGAATACTGTATGTTAATGTTTAAAATTGAAGATAGAAGGATATACCTTTAAATTGTAACTGTGAAAAATCTGGGAGGTTAAGAGAGCACATTTTCTATTAAAGCTTTCCTGTCTTCTGAAAACATCTGACTTTCAGTGAATTGAGGGCAATGATAATGGCAAACAATGGAAAAAACTGTTTTTGCTTCAATTTTACAAAGCAGCTCCTTCTGCTAAACACACACATTAATATTCATCTATTTAAGTCAGAAGTGGGCCTGACTCTGAACTGTGTTGATTATTTCCATGGTGCTATGTCTATCAGTGTGTTATTCAGTTGGCTAATCTCAAGATAAGAATATGATTTATAAGAATATGATTTACAAAATAATGCTAGAACAGAAGCCAAAAGAGAATGCAAGCATCAATGAGCAGGCACAAAAAGGTGAAGGTTGGCTTGAGGGGATAAATATTTCATCCTAGCATTTGAATCCCACATTTCATATTGCAATGATCTGTTCTGGATGTTTGGATAACATTCTTGTTTATTACTTTATTACCACAATGTGGTAGTATGTAAATTCGCCTTCATTGATCAAATACCCCAGACAGAATTTACGTATGACTTCCTATTACATTAAAGCAATTTAGATGAGATAGTTCACATCTTTAAACAACGATAAGCAAAGGACGATCTTGTAATGTAAAATGGATAAGGAACTTATGGGAAATGGAAGGATGCAGTTGCATATGTGAACGGAATTGATATATGAACTGAACTGTATCAGAGAGGAGAACTGCATAATAAAATTCACATTGCTGTTCACAAAGGCATTTGCATGCTAACATGCTGAAAACACATCCAGGCATTAGCAGCAAAAATGGGCCCAGGGCTCAGCAGGAGCCTAGTGATGTTGTTGACTAATGGTAATAAAAATGAAATAAAACTCAATACAGCCATTAGCATGATTGCATTTTTAAAGAAGCATGCTGTTGATTTGCTTTTGTTGAAGAAAAGAGAGGTGTCACATAGGCTGACCCAAGTGTTTATTGCTCAGATATTAACTGTGAAGACAAAAAAAAAATAGCATATTGATGTCTAAGCTAGCTGTGATGTTGAAACTTTAAGAGATGAGCTCTTTCCATTCTCATCCCAATACCCCTCCTGGATTTCAGTCTGTCTCGTGTGACCTTCCCAATATTAGGAGATTGATTTGGCAGAGATTAGATGAGGTGTCTTTCATTTCCGTTGACCCTCTGGAAGTTCAGAATGAGGCCATCAAAGCCAAATGAGGCAATACAGCAGTGGCCTCAGAAGGATGCCCATTTAATAGAGACTGAGTGTGCTGCTTCACGTCAGCATAATCCTTTCCCCTCTTGGAGTAGTTGCAGAAAAAGCAGAGATCATCTGGGAAAGGTGTTATGAAAAGATGGAACTCAACATTCAGCACTGAGACAGAACAATGATGATTAGCAGATTTTTTTATTCGTGTTCCCTAATAGAAGCTCTATTCCGATTCCCCAAACATGACAGCTGTCACTGTCATTTCTGCTATGTTAACTGGGACAGACAAGATTTGACCCTGGGAAATTTGTATTGCAATCAAAGCTAGTATAATATTTCAGTCAAAATGCTGTTAAATGGTGAATCTTCTTTATCACCATTATACTAACATTCTTTATTTGGTTAATAACCATGCATGGGGTATTTAGAAATTCTTGCTTATTCTATTGTAATCATGCTTTACTTCTCTAAACTTGACTGCAGGCATTCACATTTTAAAAGGTGATTAGTTTTCTAATGCAATGTTCTCCAACTTGAAATCTTCCAAATCTATTAGGATCTATTGGCTAAATCCCCAGTATTTTTAGTTGGCATGGCCAACTGGGAATTCTGGCAAATATCATTTGGGATCCCTTTAAGAGTCCAGTTTTTTATTTGACTATGCTTCATATTTTCCATGTATTCAAAACTGTGAGATCATCATCAGGTAAATATTATTGTCACTACATTATACCACTATAATTATCTTTATTTATGGTTTGAAACACCCAGATTGTACAGTTCAGAGTTGTCATAGTTGACTTAATATTGATTGGTCTTTAGACAATTGAATTGCACTTGATTTCCATTCCTTAGCACATATATCGTCATGGCTAAGTTATCGAATTGAGTTTCACCTGTCCTAATCTGCCTCTGGTTATAGAAATAGCCAGAGCAATTAACCAAATTACTATTCATATGTTTCACCTCCTTTTTCTCTCCCCTTTAATTTTGATTTCTGCCTTGAAAACAGTTGGTATACTCAGGAGACTTATAGAACAGAATATTCTTTATTGACAAAGTGAGATTGGACGAACAAGGAATTTGTCTCAATGTACAAAGAGACAACAAACCATAGGATACTAATAGGAGAAGGTAATAGGAGAAATGAGAAGGATAATAGTAACACAGCCCTACTGCATGGGTAAATATCATTAGGTATAAAACAGTGCAGTGGGAGTTAGATGTTTAGCATGTTTAGAGTGATGGCATGGGGGGAAAACTAGTTATTTGGGCATTCAATGTCCTAAAATCTCTTATTTACCTCTTATTTCAAACAATTAGAACCCTAGACATTTGCTATTTATGCAACTATTATTCGTTTTGGCAACTGTGCCACCATAAACAGTGTGCAGCTCTACTCATCTACAAAAACAAAAAGCCTCTTGGGAATGGCTCCAGAAAAAGGAGCAAATACGAAAAAAAAACATCAAAATTAAACAGAGATATTCTTACCATCTTCTTCATTTATGGGGATAGAACTACATTCTTCTCTCTGAGCCCCATCACACCATCAGCAGTCTTCAATTTACGATGACAAATGGGACTAGAACTTCCATTGCTAAACAAGCAAGGGAATCATGTTCAGTTTTATGACCTTTTTTGCCTGGATTATTAAGTGAATCATGAAATTGTTCAGCCAACTTGCCCTCATTGACTTTGGTTTTCAGAAGCCAGCAGGAAAAGTTTCAAATGGTGGTCACATGACCAAGCACTTGCCTTTTGATCACGTGACCCTGTAGATGCTGCGACACTTGTAAGTGCGAGGACAGGCTTTCCATCAATTTTTTTAATGCCACTGTAACTTTAAATGGCTGTTAAATGAATGGTTGGTAGTTGAGGACTACCTGCACTCACAAGGAGCAACTGTCTAGGGTACAAGTGTGCGATTTTACAATTCTCCTTTTGCCAGAGAGATTTCACCATCATAATTTACCATCTAGCTGACGATCTTCACTATAATGCTATGCCCACTTTTTTTTACGGATGCCTAGTTTGCTATGTTGGGTCTCCAGTTTTCCTCACATCTAAAGAGCCACGGTGGCACAGTGGTTAGAGTGCAGTATGCAGGTTAATTCTGCTGCCTACTGCCTGCCTGCAATTTGGCAGTTCAAATCTCACCACACTCAAGGTTGACTCAGCCTTCCATCCTTCCGAGGTTTGTAAAATGAGGACCCAGACTGTTGGGGAAAATATGCTGACTTTGTAAACCGCTTAGAGAGGGCTGTAAAGCACTGTGAAGCAGTATATAATTCTAAGTGCTATCGCAATCTCACCTGCTATCTCTATGAGCATCCATCTTTGGAAGGCACAATAATCTTCTAAAGTTTTTAATGAAATATCTAGTCATTCAGCCAGCTTAGCCATGGGTAACCAAACTTTCTTTCTTGATTATTGCCTCAAACCATATATCCAAACAGCTTCTGTGATTAGTAAACCATATTGTTAGCAGTCTCTAGGAAACTATAAACAGTGGTGGGAATCAAATTTTTTTACAACCGGTTCTGTGGGCATGGCTTGGTGGGCATGGCTATGTAGTCATGAGACTGGGTGGGCCACCACACCCCCTGGGCCCTGTTTTTGGCTAGAAAACCTCCCTGAAGCGTCCTCCATGCGCATGGAGACTCCTGGAAGGGGCAGGGAGGGGAGGGGCCAATCAGAGGTAGTATTTGCTGGTTCTCCGAACCAATCAAAATTATCGCTACCAGTTCTCCTGAACTGGCCAGAACTAACTGAATACCACCTCTGACAATAAAATACTATACAAATAGTCCTTGACTTACAACCATTCATTTAATGACTATTTGAAGTTAACAACAGCACTGAAAAAATGATTTATGACCAATGTTCACACTTACGACCATTGCATCATCCCTCTGGTTACAGGATTAAAATTTAGATGCTTGATAACTAACTCAAATTTATGACAGTTGCAATGTCCCTGTGTCATGTGATCAGGTTTTGTAACCTTCTGGCAAGAAAGTCAATGGCAAAGGCAGATTCACTAGTAACCATGTTACTAATTTAACCACTGCAGTGATTCACTTAACCACTGTGGCAAGAAAGGTCATAAAATGGGGGCACCACTCACTTAACAACTGTGTCACTTACCAACATAAAGTTGGGCTCAATTGTGGTTGTAAGTTAAAGACTACCTGTATGCCATAATGTCATTCTGCTCTCACCCAAGAATTCTGGCCAGGAATTCTGGTAGCTATAATTCTAGTTGTTGCAAAATCATAGACCATCTGTTGACCCCCTTCCTTATTAGGTTTCATTTTCTTTGTCTGGAACTTTGGGGATCATCTGAGAGGGATCTAAGAGTACTATCTAACCTAGCATTCTTATGTTTCTAGTCAACTTACCCATTCATTTTGCATAAAGTCATACACTTCCATCTGGGTCTACTGCCTGTTCAGTCCAAGAAGGCAAGTGTTACATTCAAATCTCTGCTTGAGCAATATTTTTTGGGTAATTTAATGTAATGGCACCCCATATTTATTGGACAGGTGTGTCTTGACAATTTTTTACAAGTTGGATGTCGGTGATTGCATACAATGAGTAAGTCTGGAAGGATTCAAAATCATTTTGCCCAAAAACTTGTAGTCTTTTAAATAAAATTGAGTTTCTCCTCTTGCTGTTATAATCTGTGAGTAGCAAGGTCAGTGTGTACATAAATTAAGAGACTAAGTTGATTAATTCTTAGTCCAACATGCTAAAATCATCCAAATATATGCTGGGCTTAAAAGTGAAAGATTTACAGTATCATCCATGATCC
>JANHFQ010002663.1:33046-44327 GCA_032468035.1 Aparallactus werneri
CTGGCTCTTTGGCTTTGAAACGGAGATGAGCACCGCCCCCTAGAGTCGGAAACGTCTAGCATGTATGTGCAAGGGGAAACCTTTACCTTTACATTTTTGAGGTTGGGTACAATAGACATATCCATCCTTAATGCTAGGGCTAACATTGGTTATGATGGCTTGAAGCTGTGCTGAGCATACAGAAAAAGCAGTTCAACTTTTTCTCTATGTGATACAGATAAGAGGATGCTGTTTTCAAAGGCCATTTCTTGCTTTTCGTTCATTATGAGCCAAAGTGACTACATTGAGTCAGTGAGTTGCTCAGTTTAATATAGTATCTCTTCTTGGGGGATCTTCTAAATTTGTCTTGTACAGTTGATATTTACATTTGATCAACATGGCTGGTCTGAAGCGGTGAATTCTGATTTAGACATTCAGATATGGGAATGGGTCTTTTATTTCATTTCATTAAATTTGTTATGGCTCCCTGGGCAGCATTATATTTTATTTGCAGTTCTGACTGTAGTTCAATGGTGCTTATATCTAATAGAGGGAGATGTATTAAAACCTAAATGACCAGAGAAATAAATATGGTTGCTTGTTATTTAATTATCCCTACCAAAAAGAAAAAAAAGACCAAAGAGTTTTCCATTTCTCTTTAAGTGAATAGTGTATGGGACTGCAATCCTCATAGCTTCACAGTTTGCTACCATCATAGCAGGCAAGTAGGAAATGTTGTTTTGTAATCTATTTGTGGTCCAGGTTGCCATTCCAGCTTGTATCATACATCTACTCTTTGAATCTCTTCCATGATTCCAATAGGAAGCAATGATGGATTTCTTCAATGCCCAGATGCGCCTTGGTGGCCTTACTCAGGCTCCCGGTAATCCTGTCTTGGCTGTGCAAATTAACCAGGACAAGAACTTCGCTTTTCTGGAGGTGAGTTTATAGTGACTTAGGACAGGTTTAAAATCTCACTGATTTACTCACAATAATAATTCTGGAGACATCAAAGGAAATGCATAAAATAGTTTGCTTTGTGTAGACTTATTGAATATAACATAGTTGGCCCCTATCTATGAGGCTCTAAAGCTTGGCTATCTATGAGTTATTCTGTTTTTTATGTTTTATCGTGATCTTAGGCCACAACTGTGAGGTTGATGGTGTAAGATTAATCCAGCCTGCTGCAAGTTAATAAATTTAATTCAAAGGCTAAATTCAGGTTTTAGAAAAGATTTCCATAGACTAATGTGATAGCAGGAGAGGAAACATTTACAATAGTAATTTATGCAAATGCTGAAAAACCAGAAGGAAAGCTATCCATTCTTTTCCAATATATGACATAGAAAAGCCAGGAGGCAGTGGGATTGACCTTTATTGTGGATGCAGGACATTTTAGAAATAATAGTGCTTTGGTTATTTGTTCAGTTGACAATTTCAATAGCATTGTTTTCTAGAATTTGGGACTAATTTGAGCACTCTAGTTGTGCTGCAAACTTGTTTCATTATTTAATTATTCTAATTAAAAGCATCTTTTGCTGATGCTACCCTTTGCTGAATGGCTGCATTTAATTGAACAGTAAAACATGGAATTTGTATAAACATGAAAAAGCTAATATGAAATAGATCGTGTGTCATGCATTAATGGACAGGAGGTAAAAGTAAAAAGTGGAATGGATGGCTTGTAGAAACAAACCCAGTGCTCCTAATCTCCCCCAAAATAAATAATTTTGTGGATCTTAAAGGCGAAATAATTGAATTGTTTGGAACCTTAATCTTGATAAACATGAATATGTATTTAAATATGCGTTATCGGACCCAAGAGTATCATGAAAAAATTGTGATCTTCCAAAACAGGGGTGTCAAATTCAAGGCCTGTGGGATGCGGCCCATGGGGTGCTTAGATATGGCCTATGTGGCCCTGGAAACAGCGAAAGATCAGCCCGCGGTGCCTCTGCCACGGAAAACAGAGCTCGGGTGGGCCACAGGCGGCCATCCCAAGCTGTTTTTGCTGGCAGAGGATTGCATGGTGCTGTCGCAGCTGAGAATGGAATTTGGGAGCCCATTTTCGCTGGCAGTGCTCAGGCCACCACAGGCACCCCCCAACAAGAGTGATGTTAGCTGGCCACGCCTACCCTGGGCCACCGAGGTCAAACACAACCCTGATGTGGACCTCAATGAATATTGAGTTTGACACCCCTGTTTTAAAATGTTATTTAGAATAGAAATGCTAGATATGAGGTAGTGGTTATTTGAGGCTTAGATTCCATTTGACTTGAGTTTCTTGAGCTTCTTTGACTTCTAACTTCATATTTTTTATATTTTATCTACTCTTAATGCTTTGTGGATAAATGCATAAATCTCCACTTCAGCTCAGGGCATGTCTCCTTGGGTGTACAAAATAATAGCTTCCTTGTTCTAAGTATTCTACAAACTGGAAGATTATTGGTGAGTACTTCAGTCCTTGTAAATTTTGCAAGACATGTACATTGAATTGTAATGAGTCTACTGTTTTCATAATCGGGCACTGATCATATAACCTTATATAAATCTAGAATTTAATTAGAGATGCCTATTTTGCTTCTTGCTTCCTGAGTAGTAGCTATATATTCTATAAGAGACGATGACTGATTTTCTCCATTCCCCCCCCTCCCCCCGGCCTCTTTTCTCTGCTCCAGTTCCGTTCTGTGGATGAAACTACACAGGCCATGGCTTTTGATGGGATCATTTTCCAGGGACAGTCTCTGAAGATCAGACGCCCCCATGATTATCAACCACTTCCTGGCATGTCTGAAAACCCATCAGTTTATGTGCCAGGTGGGTTTATCAGACTTTTGGTGAATAAAAAAAGTGATGATTATATTGTATACAAGGAGTGGATTAGCGATGTTGTATGCAGCGTATGGATAATTTCATATATTTGCCATGTCGACCCACTTCCTTCTTATAGGTGTCGTTTCCACAGTGGTCCCAGATTCTGCTCATAAACTGTTCATTGGGGGTCTGCCAAACTATCTTAATGATGATCAGGTCAGTCTGGGAATATGACACAATTCAGAATAATACGGGCAAGTGTTTCATTCTCCATTCTCCTTAATTTTTAACCAGCTGGGACATGTTTCGTACTCAGTGTAATTCTTTGTTTAATAGCCAATTTGATCTAGCATTTTATGGGAAATCCTTCTCCTGAGGTATTTACTCATTTTAATAACCTCCTTACAAAAGCCAGATAAGTCTTCAAAGTCTAGTTTAATTCTTCACAATATTATGCTACTATGAAGATTTGGCTACTATTTGGTATGATGATAATCATTGGTGTTGTTTCTTCCTTCTCCATCAGGTCAAGGAGTTGCTCACTTCCTTTGGGCCCCTGAAGGCTTTCAACCTGGTGAAGGACAGTGCCACTGGCCTGTCGAAAGGTTATGCCTTCTGTGAATATGTGGACATCAATGTCACAGACCAGGTAGGGCCAGCCTCTCTTGTTCATCCTCTTTTCATTTTTGCTCTACAGCGGCCCGCCGATCTTCTCGTGGGATGAGGGGGGTTCTTTGTCCTTTGAGCAGGTGGGGTGTTTTTTTCTCTCCTCCTCCCCTCTAGGGGGTGCCAGCTTTTCTCTCCTTTACAGCACAGCTGCTGACTTAGCGGCAGACACCATCGAGTTAGCGTTCTGATCACTTCTGCTTTTTGTTCCCCCCAAAAAAACAACAACTCTCCCCGAATGTTAGTCGGAGAAGGCTTCGGCCTTTTTGCGAAGACCCTGGCCGCCGTGCCCGACCGAGAGCCGGTAAGAAGCCCTCCCCTCACCAGTCAGGGAAGAGCCGGGTCCGTAGTGCATTTCACCCATTTCCCTATCCCAGTAAATTCTCTGTTCTCTACCCCTAATAACTATGTTTCCTTTCTCCCGCTGTGCTTTGTGTTACAGCGGGGGGGGGAGGAACAGGCCCGTAACCAGCAGGCATGCTTGCTAACTCCAGTGGGAGTTGTAAAATGCAAGTATTGACATTTATAGTTTAACAATAAAACAAAGGAAAAGCACCCCAGTTTCCCCTTGCCCCGTTGGAGAGGGGGGGGACCTGTGGTGGAGAGGAAACACCCCACAATTCCCAATAAGGTTCAGAGCGTGTTGGTGGTAACTTTGCATGCAGAGCATAAGCTCTTGTTTTTGGGTTGATCTCCATCAGGGTTATGCATGTGTTTCTTTGTAATTGAGTGCCATTGTTAGTATGTATGGATACATGTTTTTTTAATATATTCTTCCCCACACCTGCTTCCTGTCCCATACAGTCTTTCTTCCCACATGCTACTTGGGAAGTGTGTGTTTTCCCATGCTCTTCCTTTCCCTCCTTTGGTCTCTCTGCATCAAGGAGAAAGCTATGAGTTTTTAGCAAAAGCTAAAATCTTGGATGAGATCCAAAATCAGATTGTAAATCTGAGTGGAATGGATATTTACCTCTAACTTCCTAGGCCACCAACCTCCAAAATGGTTTCATAGATTAAGAAGACAACAATATTACAAAAAGAGTAACAGTAGCCCCAAGAAAGCATACAAAATACATTTTCTGTGTTATTCCCAGGCCAAAGGGGCCTGTCGAACACCCCAACCTGGGAAAAGAGCCAAAGTTTTAGAATTCACTGGAAGGTGGGTTAGGTGAAAGATGTATGAATCTCGGGGATCCTGTTCTAAAGGGTAGGTTCAGTAACTGAAAGTTCATTTTCTGCAAGATAACACCGCTTTATCAGTGGAACCAAAGCAAGCCAAATCTGATTATAGAGAAAAGTCGATGCTATAAGAGATGGATGGCCCCTTGGATATGACCTATGCTATGTGCGGCTTTATGGTAATAACTGGCATCTTGAGTTGCACCAGGGAGTTTACTGATAATCAGTCCAGTTCATAAAGCAAGAGGATTTGTTACAGGAGCATAATTTCTGCCTGTCGTGGCTTATATCTTCTGATTAATTATTAAGTTCAGCCTCATATAGTGCAAATTGTAATAGTCTACTCACTAGTCAAGGAATGTATTGACTGTAAGGAGCGCCTCATGATTCGGAAACGGGTTCATCTAAACCAAACGTTGTGCAAAGACCTTCCTGCTTACAGTTGCTACTTGCTCCTTGAACAGGAATTGCAAGTCCAGGAAGATCCCCGTATTGTGCACCAATCCAGAAAGGGACGGTGTGATCTCATTCAGAATCAACGATCCCTGGAACTGGGAGAGTCCAAATATCTACAGCTTGATGGGATTGACTTTGACATGTTCCGCCTCCAGTTATCAAGACAACCTAGTTTGCTGTGTTGAGATGCACAACTAAATATCATCCATATATTAATAGTAGGAGGAGTGAAAGTGTTCAGCCCAGTGATACCCCACAAATTGCAGACTTTGAAAAGGCTATCAGGCTTTTCTGATTTTTAAATATTAAAATATTATATATAATACAATATTTTATATTAGGAAGCAGTACAGCTTGCTCAAACTTCAGGTAATTTCCTTTTGGTTAGATATTAAGATAAATGCCCTAATTGTAAAAATAATTTTACAGAGACATAGCAACTGTACATCTTGGACCCAAAAAAGCCATAGATGTAGCATATGGATCTTCCTAAGGTTGCATCAAATTGATGTTTGTAATGCAGCTGTTTATTGATTACATGGAGAATATTTTCTAATGTAATTTCAGTTACATTTACATTAATTAAATCAATTGCTACCAATAATCTCAACTTGACTCTTCCTTCAAAAAATCCTCTGAAGGAGCAAGCATCTGAAAAATTATTAAATAAAGTTTATTTTTAGCAAGCCTTATTTTATTTTTTTTACCAATGATAGATACTTGATTCTTCAGGAGACTTAGACTTTCTATGTACTCCAAAGATTGTTAAATGAATAGTTCAAGTTATAACTTCCATTTTGCCCATAGTTTTAAGAAGTGTTTATTGAATTGTCTCCTTGGATGGGATTTTAAATGAAGTCTTCTACATCTAATTGAAAACTACTGCATCAAGCCATTCCCTTCTGTTTATATAGTTTGTAATTTATATGTTTTACAAATTAGATGCCTACAGTAGATGTTATTTGCTCCAAGAAGACCTAAAATTTTAAACTGCAGATAGTTAAAAATGTTGAGACAATTCTGTTCTCTATACTTAGCATTTTTTATTTTTGGAAAAGGGACAATCCTGGCCAAGTGCCATTAAGGGAAAGAAGAGTAACGTTATGTCATCTGAATAAATGAAAATTACTTTCTAACTAGACAAGTATATAATTGTACCATTGTATATATTATACAATTGGTATAATAATTTTTAAAACTATCCTTTCCCCCCCTCTTGTCTTATGCTCTTACTTTCTCTGAAAAAAAGTTTCTAGAAAATTGTCCTTGAGAAAATTAGATACTGGAAATGTATGCCCAGATGTATATTTTGAAGATACATAGTCATGAATACAAGTTCTAGGTCATAGTTTGTATTATTTTGGCCAAGTTCTAGTTTCATATGTATTTTACTCCATCCCTGGCTGAACCAGCCCTTTATCCACTGGATTCTTCTGTGTGTAAAAGATTTAGTAAATTTGCTTGCCAGCTTTTTACTTAATTGATGTGAAATGTGCATTCTTTCATAAACCTCAGTTTCTGTATTGTAGCTGGGAAATTATTTGGCCACATAATCTTGCTTCTGAAATTGGTCTGTGTGAAAACCGAATTCTCAATATTGTAAAACCTGATACTAAATTCTTTATTGGGGCTGGACTGGTAAGATGTAAACTCCCAAAGCATAACAATGTCAAATCAGTGGAATTCTAATTCTGAGAAGTATGTGGTCTCATCTGCATCCTTTTAGAATTTTCTGTCTTTGTTGGCAACATTTGGCTGAAGCTGAAATCTCACCTTTGCTCTTCTCCTTCATGCAGACAGTCTTGTTGACTCATCTTAATCCCTTCCAACAAGATCTATTTTTTAAAAACATGCTGATTTTGAGGCCCGGCAGGTAAATAACTAAATGTGGTATTAAATCCAAGAGCAGTGCAGTTCAGGTAGGAATCTGGTGGGGAGGGGGCATAAAAGAAACTTTTTGTGTATGAATGTGTGGATGCTTTAGAGCTTGGGGCAGAGGGGTGTGTGGTTGGTGGCCTCAGAGGCTCAAGTTTTGAAGTGTCTGGATTCACTTTTGTTTTGCCCTCGCAGGCCATCGCGGGGTTGAACGGCATGCAGTTGGGTGACAAGAAGCTTTTGGTGCAGAGAGCCAGCGTGGGAGCCAAGAATGCTACTCTGGTGAGGAAGGAAAGGGATTGGGATGAGGGAGAAATGGTACCAAAGAACAATCTTTCCAGGATATATTTGCAGGTTCTGTTTCTGAAAATTAGAAGATTGGTCTTATCAATACTATAAAATGCCAGTGGTTGCAGGCATAGGGGAACTATTCATGTCTTGCCTTGCTTAATGAGAGAGAAGCAATTTCAGGCAAATAAGGTTCCCAAACCTTTTAGGTTATCCCGGAAATAAGTGTGCATGAAGTACGGAAAATTCTTCAGATTTGGAACAGCTGTGACTGTTTCATGTCACCCTTGGCTTGGCAATATCAAAACTTCTTTGGTGGCTATGGGTTTCAGATGAAACAGAATCCAAATGAGATAAACAAGGCTGGTGTGAGTTGCCTTCTTTCCTCCTCTAACCAGAAGCTCCCAGTGCAGCTATCCCGCTGGCTTGTCCCCATTGCCTTTCCAGCTCTTTCATTCCCTTCAGCTGCTGCCAATTTCTGATTGAATATTCCAGAAAGCTTCATGATATTCTAAAAGACTTGTTCAGGTGGTGAAGGCCCTTTTTAGTTTTCATAAATATCACTTTAGTGCACAGACTTTATTTTCTGTACTTGAACATGGAAGCTGTAATAATAAAATGTTTGCATTACATTTATTTCTAAATCCAATTCTTATTTTTATATTAAACCTATCTAGCCAGATATGCACATGGACCCAGAATAATTTGAAACCTAAAATGAAATAATACCTGCAGAAATAGTGTCTTTATAAAGACATAAGCACTGGCATGATCAGCTGATGCATTGAAGCCGTAGATTAAAAGAATAGGGCATCATGCTGATTTCTGGTGATCTAAAAAAACAGTTTTCAAAGTAATCAGTACTAGTACCCAAAGAATTACAGTATATCCAAAAGTTATATTTTTGAGAATCAGAAATTATTATTTCTGCTTTGCTTATTTCTGCCAGTCATAAGAAACATAAATGGACTATTTCGTTGACAGAGAAGTAACACTTTCCAGAGTTTCAGATTTTGGGACTTGGTTTTAAAATGGTATTAATAGTAGCCGTTTGGTATGTTTGAGATTGAAGAAACTGATACTCTGAATTCTTCCAGAAAATAAAATCAAAGCTTGTAAAGAAGAAATACAGAATTATTGTGTGTGTTTGGAAATGACAGTTTAAATGATTGTTATCACTGAATTCCTCTGTCTGTGGCTTTCTCTCTACTCTCTTGCTGCTCCTCCAGAGTACAATAAACCAGACCCCAGTGACCCTGCAGGTACCGGGTCTAATGAGTTCCCAGGTACAGATGGGCGGTCATCCAACTGAGGTCCTGTGCCTCATGAATATGGTGTTACCTGAGGAGCTCCTGGATGATGAGGAATATGAAGAGATTGTTGAGGATGTCCGTGATGAGTGTAGCAAGTATGGTGTTGTCAAATCCATTGAAATTCCCCGGCCTGTTGATGGAGTTGAGGTGCCTGGCTGTGGAAAGGTACTTAATGGTTGTAGGGGTGGCGGGATGGGGATGGTGTTTTAGAAGGAAATGAAGAAGCTATTGCTCAATTAATATAGAATGCTTCTGTTCTTACTTGGCTCCATGACCTCTAAGGCAGTGATGGTGAACCTATGGCACGTGTGCTCAAAGTGGCACATGGAACCATGTTGGCTGGCACACGAGCTGTCGCCCAGCTCAGCTCCGCTGTGCATGTGTGCGCGATCACGGTGGGGGGAAGTGTTTTCGCCCTTCCTGGGCTCTGGAGGCTTTTCTCAGGCTTCCGAGAGGGCGAAAACGGCTTACCCCCAGGCCCTGGAAGCATGTGTGCGCAATCCCCCCTCCCCCTATGCATGCACACACGATCCCCCAGAGCTGAAAAACAGCTGATCTGTGCTGCTGCACCTGGTAGCCTGAGCTTTGAACCGGGTAGCTAAATTTAACTACCAGTTCAGATGAACCGTTTGTTAAATTTAGTTACCAGTTCAATGTTTGAAACTCAGCTGATTGGCACGGCAACGCGGATCAACTGCATTTTTGGCTCTAGGGGAGCGTGTGTATGTGCGGGGGGCATGCGCGCAGGGCATGCACACGTGTGGGGTCACACGCATTGCATCATGGTGCAGCACACGCGGGGGCACACTTTTGGCATGCAACAACATCGCTGCTTTAAGATATACATGGGACATAGAAGGGCTCAATCAGATGCCTCTGCTCTAAAGCACAAACCTATCTACTACAGAAGGAAGAGGTTGAATCATGGGGATCCAAATTAGGATTTCAAAAGTGTGGCTTAGTGTCCAAGAATGGCTTTATGTTTTTTGCCTTTGCAGAAACTTCTGGTATCTCATCTCTATAAAGTAAATTGAAAAGACAGTGGGGTTTTTGTTAAGTAAGCTGGGGTATCAAAAGTGTTTTGTAATTTGAAAAAGACAACTGGACTGATACTTTTAGGGAAAATGAAACGATAGGAAAAATGAGACGTTTCGCTTCCTATCCTGGAAGCTTCATCAGTTGTGTTGGATCTTCACAGACATTTGCAAACTGGGTATTATGCACCTGGTGATCTTATATGCAGGTACTAAGCAAGTCAGAACCCCGCTTAGTTGTTAAGGATTAGCTAGGTTCTGTCTTTTAAATCCGCCAGCGTAAAACTGGGTAGCTTTAAGAATTGTAAAGTAGTGATTTGTTCATAAAGGCAGCTATCTACAAATTTAGTATGGTAAATATGGTAAGACTAGATGCATGGAGGAAACATTTAATGAGAATCAAATTACAATAGAAGTACAGTTGCTTCAGTTTATTTTCCTAGCCATACTTTTATATGTATGATTTTGGCCAGATTTGAATCCTTTGTCATTTTTTAAAAAATGTACCACTAATTAACTTCTCTCTTGTCCCCTCATTATTCTTGTAGATATTTGTGGAGTTCACATCTGTCTTTGACTGTCAGAAGGCCATGCAAGGCCTCACTGGACGCAAGTTTGCAAACCGGGTCGTTGTGACCAAGTACTGCGATCCTGATTCCTATCATCGCCGAGACTTCTGGTAGCCCAGCCCTTGAACCAGCCTCCAGGGGGTTTTGTGGAGGCAGGGGCAACTCGCTGGCCAGAGAGGCTCCTTTAGCAGCATAGCCTGTTTAAATCTTATGGCCAAAATCTGTATTTCTCTCTCTCCCCCGCCCTTTCCATTTATCCCAGTTCCTTCCTTTTCTAAACCACCATCAGCCCACCTACCTATGCCCCCACTGGTTACCTAATGATGGTTACTCTGTAGTAGAAATGTTGTCTCTTATCCAATATTTCCTCTCCCTCCTTTCTCTGTGATGTTTTGGATTTTTTGCTAAAAGGAGTTTTGCTGTCAAAACAGTGGGCCTGTTTTTGTTGTATTTCCCTTCTACGCTGTGTGTATGGACAACGATTTCTCGAGTGTTGTCTCTCATAATTAAACATTTTTTTTCAATTCCCTGGTGTCATTGGGGCAACTTCCTCAATTTTAAATCCCTGATTGTAAACTAAGATGGTTTAACATGCTTTTCAAAGGGAAATTTATCAACAAAGATGCTAACAGTATCAAAACCTATCAGTAATCCTTACTTAATTATGGTTATTGGGATGAGGATTTGTCCCTAAACACCATAAAATTCAGTGTCACATGATTGCCATTTTAGTTCTGGCATTAAATGCAACATCAAGGTGATCACCATTTGCAACTTCCTGCTGGATTCCCTATTGACTTGGTCAGAAGCTGGCAGTGAAGATTGCAATCATGTTACCACAGAATGTTGCAATGTCATAATTGCAAGCCAGACACCAAGCACCTGGATCATGACCATATGATCATAAAGAAACGCTGATGGCTGCAGTTATAACCAATTGTAAGTATCGTGTGCAACTGTGGTCGCTGAACAAATGATCATTAAAGGAGAACTACTTGTATAAGTGTAATGCTGGTTGAATCTTAACAGATGCATTTTAAGAGGAATTGTCCCCAAATTAACAAAACACGTTCTTCTGACCCTGATCCAAGGGAGAAGAAGTTAAAAA
>JANHFQ010002664.1:10291-21842 GCA_032468035.1 Aparallactus werneri
TTACAGGGTAGAATAAAAAGTCTATGTACAGTTAAAAATATATTAAATTAGACCCCATTAAAATTTTAAAATACAATGCAGAAATGCTTTCTGAGGGCTGCCATAGGCCTGGGGGGGTGCAGTGGGGCGCACCTGGGAAGGAAGAGCGATGGCCGCTGCCCCCCCTGCAAAGCTGGGAAAGGCCCTAAAGGGAAAGCAGCAGAGAGTTACTCACCACGGGGATGTGCAGCTTGCTCAAAGGCTTCCCATCCAGCAAATAGGAGCCGGTGTAGGTGACGTACTCGGCGTAGCACTGGGGCGCTTGAGGGGTGATGTAGCAAAGGATTTTCCGCTTCTCCTCGATCTTCTTCCGGATCTGCAGGTACTCAAAGTAGGGGTTGGACCGGTCGCTGTGGTATGGCTCGATGTCCTCCAGCTTGATGGTGTCGACGATGGCAGCCAGGGTCTGCTGGATCACCTCCCGGGTCTGCTGGGTGCTGGTGTTGATCTGCTGCTGGATCTGCTGGTTGGAGCGCTGGAACCGCCGCTTCCGCGGGTGCTGGGCCTGGGCGTCCTCCTCCTCAGCCACGCGCCCCCCTTTGGCCCTCGTGGAAGGGGCGGAAGCGGGGGGGAACTCCTTTTCGGAAGCGGCAGCAGCGGCAGCAGCAGCAGCTGCCGCGTTCTGCTTGTTTTGATTGGCCAGCATTTGGGCTCGGTTCCTGGTGATCCGCTGTGGGATTTCTTCTATTTTGGGAGCCTTTGGGGGTTCAGGAATCGGCTTGGTGGCCGATTCTGGGGCTTCCAGCTGGACATTCCCCTGAAGGACCTCCACCTGAGAAGCAGCAAGCTGGCTGGTGCCCCTGGCGGCCTCTTGAGCATCAGGGCTCTCCGTCCTGTCCACTTGGC
This sequence comes from Aparallactus werneri, assembly GCA_032468035.1. NCBI lineage: Eukaryota > Metazoa > Chordata > Lepidosauria > Squamata > Lamprophiidae > Aparallactus > Aparallactus werneri. Next base: position 11,177 of record JANHFQ010002664.1, read on the forward strand.
TGAAGCAGCCCTGAGGAGCATCGCTGGACCCCAGAGCAGCCGAGGAGGCTTCCTCCCCACTGGCCTCCACCTCCTGAGGCTCCGACTGCCCCAGATCTGCGGGTGGTGGGTCCTGACCATTCTGGGAGGCCTCTGCTTCTTCTCCAGTTGTCTGCTCTGGGGGGCTGCAGATATCCGACCCAGCTTTGGCAGAAGCCGCCTCTGGCTTCTTTTCCTCCCCTTGCAGGTCGGGCTCTCCAGGCAGGACGCCTTCTGGATCCAGACTCAGATCCTCCTGGTCCTTTGTAGACCCCAAAGGAACCTCGATGTCCAGCAGGGCTGTGGCGATGGCTTCAGAAGGCGCAGCAGGGTGGCTTTCTTCGCCGGCCTCCACCATTTCCATCTCTGGAACCTCTTTCACTTGGAGTGGCAACTCTGGCAGAGAGAACGGGCCCAGGTCCAAGTCGTCCTCAGAGTTTGCAAACGGATCCGGCCACGTAATCGGCTCCTCTGGGTTTAGAGGGGCGATGCTGCTGTTTTCTAAGAAGTTCTTTTCAATGGCATCCGCAACTTCCACTTGGGGCTCCGCTGGTGGCAAAGCCATGTCCGATGTGTCCTCCGAGACAGGCTTGCAGGTACTGAAAAAGGCCTCCAACCTGGCCGGGGGATCCACACACGGAGCTGGTGGCTCTGCGGACACCATTTCGGGTGGGACTGTTTCTTCCGGCTCTTCTTTTGCTTTCTCGTGCCTTGGCTCGATCATGGAAAGCGGGTAGGCGGCAGGGGAGCCGGGATAGAGCGTCTCTGCAGGAATGAAGGGCACCGGTGCGCTGGGGTGTGCGATATCGAGAGAACAGAAAGGCTTTGGGGAATCGGGACGATGCTGGGGAGACTTCAGAAGCAGCTCGGACCCCACCGGCCAGCTGGCAGGCTGCTCAGGAGGGCTGCCAATTAAATCGGGTGGCACTGGAGGAGGTTTCTTTGGTGTGGGCTCCCACTCTGCGCTGCTCTGCTCTGGCACACCAGAGTCAAACTCACTCTCCTCAATTGGGGGCAAGAAGCTGGTCTCTGGGGGCAGGATGGCAGCCGCCGCCTGTTCATCCTCTGTAGCATCCAAGGGCATGTCCAGATCTTGAGGGAGGGCGCTTTCTACAGAAGGGGCGAGCAGCTCGTCTCTGTGGGAAGGGGAGGACTTGGCTTGCAACCCAGAAAAGACACTTTCGGGGGACTGGACAATGTTGCTAACGGTTCCAGATGTGCAATGCAGCGCCTCTACCTTCGGCGATGGGACTCCATAGTCAGGCGAATAATATTCTGGAGATAAACACGGGAACTTTTCAGTGGGAACAGAAGGAAGAGGCAGCTTCTCCTCCATCAAGTGCTGGACCGGAGAATCGTAACTAGATGTGGCTGGGACACTCTGCTGCCTAAAAATTTTATCTCCAACACTGAATTCTTCTTCCGGTGCCCTTCTAATATCCACAGAGATCGACCGATGGAGATTTGTGGAGGGGATGAGCCTTGTTGGAGTCTGACTTGGATTCTCAGAAAATCCACTTGAAGGGTTTGAGTATCTGTCGAAGAAAGATGGAGAACAAGCATTCATGGACATCGTGGAGATGGGGAGGGAATGCTGAGAGTCAGCACAGTCAAACATCAGATCCGTGTAATCTTCGTTGCTGCAAGATGGAGTCCGTGGTGTCTGCATCACCTCTTCGTAACTTGGGCATGAAACCACTGAGGTTGGGGTGGGAACGCCGGTCGGCCTGTGCTGATCTGGCCTCGGAGAAGCCGGTAAGTTTTCCTTCAGTTGGGGGCCAGCTATCCAGTCCTTGGAATCCACCCCCACAGCAGGCTGGGCTTTGATCTCAGGAGACGCTATGGGAGCTACTGGGCCGAGATCCTTGAGTTTTTTGTCTTTTAACTGAGAGTCAAGAGCTAGTGGTTTTTTGGTGGTCAAATCCAGACTCTTCTTGCGCATCTCCTCGTTGGCTTTGACTTTGTCTTTTAATTTGGGATCTCCGGATCTGTGCCTCATCTTTTCCATTTGTTTCATTCTCTCTTTGTGCCTTTTGTGGCGTTCTTCAATCTCAACATCTTTTTGGCTCAGCATCCTCTCAAAGCTGGTCATCATCAGGTCCCCATCTCCCAAAAGTTTTTCCCGGGGCCTGGCGTCTTTTTTAGCGCCCTCTTTGGATAAGACAATTTTATCATTTCCGTTGCTCATCTTAAGACAGTCGGCTTTCTCCTTTTCCTGGTTTTCTTTCAGTCTTTCCTTTGCTTTGAGGTCGTTCGGCTTGGAGGGCTCTTCCTTAGATTTGTCTTTGAGACAGATCCCTTGAGAGGCCTCCTTGTCTTTGGCAAACTTCTGCTCCTCCTTATGGTGCTTAAACAACCCATCCGAGTGTTTGTCTCTGTGCTTCTCCCTTTCGTCTTTCCACTTCTCTTTGTGCCGGTCTCTCTTTTTCTTCTCTTTGGCTGCACTGAAGGTGTTGGAGCTGCAAGTTTTTTCCTTTTCAATTTTCTTAGGAAGTTCTCTTTCGGATTCATTCCTGTCCTTTTTTTCAGAAAACAAGTACTCTGTGTTTCTGTCCAGTTCTTCTTCAGCCTCGGCTTTTGTGCTGTAGGCAACGCCAAAACCGTCCCCATCCAGGGCAAAATCTTTTTCATACTGGGTGGCCTCCTTCCTGCTGCTGGAGTCTTTCAGTTCATCCGCTTTGTCTTTTTTCTCCGCTTTTTCTTTCTTTGCTTTCTCTTTTTCGTGACTCTTCTTTGATGAAGAGGAAGAGTGACGGTGCCTCTCCTTCTCCTTGAGTTTCTCTGCCAGGCAAGGCAGAGGCAGCGACTCCTTGAGCCTCTCCTCAGGGGGGTCTGCAAGGGGAAGGCCAGAGGCCTCAAAGAGACTGCTGAGCACGGGGTCCTGCGCTCGGTCGGTGAAGCTGTCCGAGGAGATCTCGCTGATCTTGTCGTTGGAGTCGTCTCGGTATTCATTGAGGGCTTCTTCCTCCAGCTTCTCCAGCAAGCTCTTCTCGGCCTCCCCACTCTTAGAAGAACGCTTCTCCTTGGTGTACTCTTTGTCCAGCTTTTCCTTGTGTCTGCTTTTAGACTTCTCTTCTCCCGCATGTTTCTTTTCAGCCTTTTCGAGGAATTTCTGTTTGGTCTTCCTTTCCTGGCCAGAGTCCACCGAGATTCGCTCTTTCCGGTCTCTGTCTTTCTTCTCCTTGTGTTTCTCGAGGGAGCTTTTGTCTTTTTTCTCCTTCCCTCCCTCCGACAGCCCTTTCTCCTTTCTTCTCTCTTTGGAGTCCTTCTCCTTTGGCTTCTCCACAGAGTGGGGCTGTCGGTCAGAAGAATATTTCCGATGTTTGTCGGAGACATAAAGATCTCTCTCTGCCCCGGCACTCTCCTCTTGGTCCGGCAGACTCTCCTGCAGCCGCTGCATCTCGCTCACCAGGCCATCCCCCAGTTTGGACCCAGTCAGAGGGTAGTCATCCTTTTCATCCTCGCTTTCGTCGGTGAAAATGTCGAGGATGTTATACCAGCTCCTCTCTCTCCCTTTCTTCTCCTCCTTTTTCTCGTGGAAGTCCTCCCGATCCCCAGAGAAGATCTTCTCCTTCTTGTCTTTCGCCTGGTCCAAGGAAGCCTTCCTCTCTCTGTCTTTGCTGTGCAGGTCTCTGTATCTCTCCTTTTTCTCTTTAAAGCTTTTGTCCAGGTCTTTGTCCTTTTGGGTTTTTTCGGATAGCGTCTTCTCATTTCTCTCCCTATCGTCCATTTTGGATTTTTCTTTGTATTTCTCCATTTTTGATTTTTCTTTCTTGTCCTTCTCTGGCGCATCCTTCTTCTCCTTTCCTGAGGGATGCCTTTCCCAGGTTTCCGAATTTTTCCCGCTGAATTCAGGGTCAGGTTTTTCTCTGAAAAATGCTTCGCAGCCATAGCCTTTAAACTCATCTCTATAGGAGTCTTCTTGCTTAATTTTAACTTCTTTTCTATCTTTACAGCTATCAGGCAATTCCCTTCTTTCTCTAATTTCGCTGCCCTCCTTTTCTTTTCTCTCTTTAAAACTTTCAGCAGAATCCTTTCTTTTCTTTTCGGGCAGATAATTGGGGATATTTTTATGCTTCTCAATTTGGTCCTTCTTCTTCTCAGAATTCCGCTCAGCGTATTCTCTTTCTTTCTTTTTAAGAAATGTGTCTTTTTCATTACGCTTTTCACTGTAGTCTCTTTTGTCTTTTGTTTTACTTTCGCGTTTCTTGTCTTTTATTTCCTCCTTTACGGTTTCAATTATTAATTTTGCCACACTGTCATTTTTTATTTCTCTGTAGTCTGTCCCTGGTGAATCCCAGCTATCCTCTCCTTTGAAATCAAAAGAGGAATCAGATGACAAATCTGAAAACCATCGGTCTTGTTGGTCATCCGAAAGGCTAAATTTTGTATCTTCATTTTCCAAAAACTGGTTTTTATTACTAAATTCGTCAAATGGTGCTTCTTCTCGGTAGCTTTTGTCTTTTTTGCATTTTTCTTTCTCTTCTTTCACCAGCCTTTCTTTCTCAATTCTGCTTGGTTTTTCTTCCTTTGCTTCGCTTTTCTTCTCGGCTTTGAACTGCTTGTCCTTGGACTTCTTCTTCCTTTCCTCCTTGTGCGTTCGAGGCTTCTCCTCTTTGGGAGATTTCTCCTTCGTGGGCTTCTCCCTCTCCAGCCTGCTGGTCTTCTCTTCCCTGAAGGGTTTGCTGATGTCTTTACTCGCCTCCTTTGCTTTTTTCAAGGATTTCTCCTCTTTAGAATTTTTCCCAGCTTCCTCTTTAATCAACCACTCCTTCTCTTCAGATTTAGTTCTCAGAAATTTGTCCTCTTTCTTGAAGTGCTCCCTCTCATGCTTTAGTGCTTTGAGCTTGTTTTCAACAGGGCTTTCAGTCTCTATCATCAAAGTCTTTTCGGATTTCTGCTTAGAGTCCTCATAATCAAAAGGAAAAGCTTTGATTATTTTAATGTCTTGGCTGGCAGGACACTGGCCTCTCTCCTTGTTTTTGTGTTTGTGTTTTGTTTTATGCTTTTTTACAACCTTCCCCTCCTTGTCCAGTTTTGGAATAGCTCCATCGACGTTGCCATGGAATGAATTCTTCTTATCCACCACCATCACCGCAGCCCCGTGTTGAGCTCGCTTCTTGGGCTCCTGTTTCTTCCTCACGGGCTTCAAGGATTCCAGGCTTGAGTCCTCGGACGTATAATCTGACTCGCTGGTCAACCTGGTCCTTGTGGAATCAGATAAGGAGCTGACGTCCGACCAGGCCGGGGAAGAAACTGTTTTCCAATTGTCAGTCCGCCAATGCTTGGAGTGCTGATCTGCCAGGGCCGAGTTATGCTTTTGGGAGGCCAGGCTGCCGTGGGAGGAGGCAGAGGAAGCAGAGAGGGAATTGAAGAGGGAGGACTCCTTCAGCACCAGCCTGGAGTCCTTTACGCAGGTGGGGGGGCTTTGAACAGAGTCCCGGTCATCCTCCTCACTTTCCAGGTTTTCACTCTCGGATTCGGAGGAACAAAACTTGTCATTTTTTTTGCCAAACCGAACTTCTTTGCCTTTGGCCTCTTTCTTGCGTTTCTTCTTCACCTTGTTTTTCTCCTTCTGTTGTTTGGCGCTGGGGGGTTCTCGACCCTTGTTGCTGGCGGGGCTGGGGTGGGTGGTCATTCGCAACTTCTCCCCCCCTCCCACTGTCAGGGTGCCATCTTCTTCGTCAGATGTATCGGAAAGGATGCGATGAGCTGCTTTCTTTGGTGCGATTGTGCTGTTTTTAGTGTACGTTTTCACTTCCATCTTGGGAATGGAAATGAAATTGTTGACTTTAGTCTCTTTCCTATAATCCTTCTTCAGCAGGTGCTTGTCGTCAACTGGGGGGACTCTGTCCTGCTCATCATCCTCGTCGAACTCGTACTCGTCCTTCACGGGCGTGACGGCTTTGGGGGCCTCCTGGGTCTTCCCCTTGTGCTTCAGGCCTTTCTCGAACTCCGAATCCGTGTTGTTCCCATCAATGGAGCTGGAGGGCGCAAACGACGGAGCGTCTTCTTCCTCTGAAGTCTCTGCAAAAGCAAGAGCAGCAAGGCAGGTGAAGGACGGCACCTACATACACCTGCACTTAGCAGTGCTCTCCACCACAGAAACCTGCTCACAATACCTGAGTGGACAATCTATCTTCCATGCACAAAGCATAGCTGGGGCTGCTCTACCTATACGGAGGTCTGAGAGCTCCTCTGGGGCAAAAGGCCAAAGCTGCGCAGGGAATCAATGGCTGGCATCCATTTGTTGCATCTGGGCAGAAAGGGTGCAAATCTAGTAAGAGCTGTTGCTGTGGATAACATCCATTTCTTTCAAGAGGGGATCTGTCTTTCCAGCAGCTGCAGTGCCAATCCGGGATTAGAGATGCAGTGCAGCCCGGCCCCTCGCCTCCCTCAAGGAGCCCCCGAGCGCAGCCTCTGCAGCAGACAGAGGGGTCTCCATCCCTGGGGCTTCGCCTCCACAGCTGCCAATGCCGGGGCGCTGCCACTTAATATTTATAGGAGCTTCTAAAAGGATTCAATGCGTATTTATCTCAGTAACTCTACAACGCTTTTGTAAGCGGGACAGCTATCATCGCTTTGCTACAGAATCTTAATCCTGGAGTGAGGAGAACTTGGGAAGAGGCATTCTAGGTTCTTTGAGGAGATCAGAGTCAGACAAGGTTTTCCCGTTCACTGGGCCACTAGTCACTCTTGGAAATTATTCTGTAAGTCCGCACAGCTTCTTTCTCTCAGAAAGCTCACTATTCTAACCCACAGGGCAACTAAGTTCTCACTACATGCACCTCTAAGAGAATATGGAGACGTACTAGCCACACTGCCCCCAAATCCTCTTTGCACACACCCCCTTTCAAAAACAGACGAGTGTTTTATTCAACCGAGCCCATCACTGTTAAACCTTCCCTCTATCTGCATCCTGATGTTGTGTGGTTTGCAAAAGGAAGCAGCAAATGGCTGGGAGGGTGCCTTCTACAGAAGTGCAGGAATGGCACGGTCTTGGCAGGGATGAAATGGGCAGCTTAGAGAAAGGATACTAATTCCATTATTGCTCCAACTTCATACATAAAATGCCAGTACTGCTTCTGTACAGAGCAGAAAGACAGGTAAGAAACAAAACACCAAGCTGTACTTTCAATGTAACTGATCGAGATCCAGCCTTCGTCACTGTACTGCCCTCCTTCTTAGAATTGCTGGCTAAGAATTCTGGGAATTGTAGTTGCAGTTCATTTAAAAGCCCTCCAGTTAGGGAAGGCCACCCTAAGGAAAGGCTGCTCAATATCACAGCTGCCGGGCCTTTCTTCTCACTTCCATGAGCTACAGAAGGAGGAACGGCAAAGCCCAGATTCCACATGGATGCAGGTTCTTCCCATGGGGCCTTTCAAGGGCTGCTGCCTCAAGGGTGGGCTGTGGGAACCACAGGGGAACAGCATCCACCTCACAAGGGCACGGATGACGATCCTGCGACACATGTGTCAAATCCGACATGCCACAATGTTTTGAATGACACACCAAGCCCCAAAGAGCTTAGCCATGACTGAACTGAGACCAAGGCCCCGGAAGGGGAGGACTGAACAAGCCTGGGCATTAAGCAGACAATTTGGGAGCAGGCTCTTTTCACACCCCGGGATCAGCAGCAAACACACCCTGTATTCCTGAGGGCAATACTGGCTAGTGGAGGCCGAGGGACGTTTGGCTCCATCACACAGCCCTTGTTACAGTCCAACGAACCACAGTCCTTCCTGGTAACTGTTTATATCCCTGCATCCCCCACAGATGTACTGGGTTTTCACCCCACCTGCCACTACTTACCTGTGGAGCTCTCTTCACTGGAAGGATACGTGGCCTTTCCCAAGAGCAAATTCACCATGGTGGGGGAATTTGCTACTTTTAATGGAGTCTCTCCCCTCCTGTTAAGTTGTTGAGGGTTTCCTCCATAATGCAACAACAATTTCACCACCTAACGAAACAAAATTTTCAGTCAGATGCTGTTCTCCAAGAGAAGGTTAAACAAAATAAATTAAGGTCAACTTCAAGCTGGATCATCTACGCAAATGTGTCCGTACCAGCTTATATTAATGTAACTCCAAGTCTGCAGAAGAAACACACCTTTCAATCTTTCCCTTAAGCCCTCGGCTCCTCCTGTGGGAAGGGAGGTCTTTGGAGGCCACGTCCCAGGCTACGGGAGCCTCAGTCTGATTCTGGTCAAAGCCTCCTTTACGCTTACACACTTTGCCCCCTGATACAGCTGCTCTGCCTTGGTCTTCAGAAGAGCAAAAGGCAGCTGCGCTCCAAGGACCCACAAATAAGGGCCCTACGGCATATCGGGGAGGGGAAGGTCAGTGGGACAGGAGCAGAGAATTGCACTATCGCACATCATGGGAGAGGGCTGTTGGAGTTTTAAAGCAGCAAACAGCTGGGAAGCCACAAACTGGAAGGCTACCCTTTCTGTGGGTGGCATGGGGCGACCTGAAAAAGAGGAAGAACCTGCCCGGCAATGAAAGCAAGAGCTGACCTTGTAGTGTCCATTGCTGGCTGCATCGTGCAGGGGAGTGTCGTCATCCAAACCCTTGGTATTGACCTCGGCTCCTGCAGCAAGTAGCTGTTTCGCAACATCATAGTAACCTCGGTTGCATGCCTCGTGCAAAGCGGTCCAGCCTGCAAAAGTACATATCAATCACATGTATGGGACACGTAGACCCAAGTTCCCATGAGCAGCTCTCTCCCACACAATGCATCAATTGATAGGGGCAGCTTGCTTGGGGAAAAAGTTGCTAATTTAGGCAACAGAAATTTAGTGAATTAAAAAATGTACGTTTATTTTTCTTAACCTTTTGCAAAGATCAGAGGAATATGTCTGCCTACTTCTGCTTGGGTGTAGTTTTGACAAGGTGTTAAGAGAGGAAAAATAAGGATTGCTGGAGTTGCTCAGGCTCAAGGGCCCTGTATGTAAACGCACAGACAGAAAATACTGCCCAAGGAAACTCGGATTTAGCTCCTGGAATGCAATGAGTGACAAGTGGAACGTGTGTTTGTGAGGCGAAGGGAGGGAGATGGAAGTAACTCTGCCAGAAAGAAGCTAAACAAAACTAGCTCAGAGGATAAAAATGTTATTGCTTTACTAGACAGTTGCAACTTTGAATATGTAACACATTTAAAATGAAGAGTAAACGTTATTGAGAAATGTTCCAAATGAAGGTATTCTGTGATATTTTAGGTTTTTAAAGGTCTGTTTGCCTGTCTCTCTCTCTCTTTTCTTTTTCTTTTTGGTTATAAAAATAATATCATATGGCATAACTATACAACATATATGAATTTTGGTCTCGAATTTATCTCGCTTGCTCTGAGCAAGCTGTTGTGTTCTCCTACTTATGTAGCTCAATCCAAAGTCTAATAAAACCTTTGCATCCCTTGGCCTGCTAACATTTTGCCAAGTCTTGTTTGCTTTTGGGTAGCTAATCCAGAGAGGTTACCTGCAAAGTCTTTTACGTTGACGTCGGCACCTTCGATAATCAGCTCCTTGACACGCCGGGCGTCTCCCCGGATGGCTGCCCGATGCAGCCGGGTTTCTCCGCGTTCGTTTCTCTTGTTCACTTTATCTTTGGTTTTGGAGGCAGAATTAGGAGTTCCTTTCGGACAAACTGCAGACTGAGAGGGGTGCTTTGGTGTTGTATCCACTGTTTGGGAGGGGGGGGACTCACAAGGAAGAGCTTGATTAAGGCCCAACCCCCCAAAGCCTTTAGAGGGAGCTGTGCACAAGAGCTACAGGCAGACTGAAGGATGTGGGGGGGGGAGGAGAAGGGGCGGAGAGGAAAGGAAGGTTGGGGACGAGGCAACTACTGTAGGAAGCGGCTGTGAAAAAGCATCGCATCTCGGACACCAGGAATTAAGAGATGACTCGACTCCTACGGTGCCACTGCCTCTTTTGCCAACTCCCAACATTTGCCAAGGGTTCCGGGGAGGGGGATTCTGTTAGGAAGAAGCAGAAGCACTGGTCCTGTCCCTACCTGGACTGTTGGCAGATTCTTCCGCTGTCATCTGCATGAGGAGGGCCACCTGCTGGCGCTCGGAGAGTGGGTAGCCTGCCCGAATCCCTGAAAGGCCCATTCCGAAGAGCAGGCTGGGCTTGCGAGCCACCGGTTCCTTTTTGATCCTCTTCCGCTCGGGACCCTGCTTTTCTGTGAGGCCAAAGAGACACAAAAAACAGACATTGACTGGCACAGCCCAAAACTGTCTCAAGAACACTTCTTAAGTTTATTCTTTCCAAAGGATCTGACTTTTTTTTTTGCTTTCCAGATGGTTGGCCTTCAGCAGGGAAGTTTCCATTAAGACTTCTGCAAGTAGGACCAAGATCTACTGGTTTCAAGGTAGGAAGCAGATTCTCTTGTCCAGCAGTCCCCAAGACCCGGAAACCAGAATGAGTGTATTCACACACACAATCACTAGATTTGAGCAGGTGCAGCTTTGCCCTGACCTGTCTCTTCGACTTTGAAACACTAATACGGCACCGGAAGAGGAGCTGATTTTCCTACTTAAATAAAAGTGCAAACACTTACTGTTAATATACAACTTTGAAGGATATGGATTAGTATATGGTTGGCATGCCTATCTAGTATATAATAAAAAGATTGATACAGTATTTAGGAGC
>JANHFQ010002664.1:95226-105448 GCA_032468035.1 Aparallactus werneri
CCCGCGCGCGCCCCCCGCCCGGGGGCGGCCGGGGGTCGCCCGGCCCGGCGGCGGCCATCTGGAGAGCGGGCTGCCCGCTTCCTCGAGGGCCGCCGCCTTCCCGTCGCGCGGCCTGCCTGCCCGGGGATGACGGGCGCCGCCTCGCTGCTGCTGCTGGTGCTCCGGCGCGGGGGCCGCGGCCTCCTCCGGCCCGGGGCTCCTCTGCCGGGCGGCGCTCGGGGGGCTGTTGGCCGCCGCTGGAGCCGGGCCCCCGCGGAGCGCAGGCCAGGCGATGACCTTCAGGTGAGCGGCCAGCAGGGCCCGAGCCAGGCCGGGGGGGGGGGCACCGCTCGGGCTCCCCTGACCTCCCCCTCCCCATTCTGCCTTTCAGCCCCGGCTGCCCGGCGCGCTCTCCAGGGGCTGCTGGGCCCGGCCTGCGTGGAGCCCCGCCCGGCTGTGGAGGCTGCTGGGTGAGTAGGAAGCGTCGCCCCCCCGGACGCCCCCTCCTCTGAAACCCCGCTGAAGCGGCTCAGTCCGGACCGGGCGGGGAAGCCCCCTCCCCCATTTTCAGGGGGTCTATTTGTGTTTTCAAGGATGGTTTGGCCGGGTTTTTGTCCGTTTTTTCTTTCCTCTGAATGCCAAGCGCCCCGGGTTCTGCAGGCGAGGTGGCTGGTTTTGCCCAGAGAGGCCAGACCCGCTCAGGAGAGGGAAGGGGATTGTACTTCGGCCTGGGCGGTTGTCTGGCTCCCACTCAGGCATTCCCATCCCCTCTTAGCCACTGTTTGCTCTGGTCCCAGGAGGACCTCCTCTTTCCAGCCCTGTGGGGGGGGGGGGGTCCTGCGGTGCCCACAGGTGCTGGCTGCCCTTTGGGACCCCCCCCCTGCTGAGGAGCCTGCAAAAGGTCCTCCCAAGGATCCCACCTTTGCCCCAGATTGCACTCCAGAGTGAAAAAGGGATAAGGAATGAGCGTATAGAGGGGGAAACCCAGGCAGGGTTAACTTTCACTTAAATGTTTTTAGATCACTCCTCCCCGAATGATACACTGAGTGCCATAGAAATGCTATTCTACAGTGAAAACAGTAATTTAAAGCAATCAACTACAGCAATACAATTCATAAAATGCCTAAAGGAGGCTGGTCCAAGAGCCCTGTTTCATAAAATGGTTTAAAATGCCTGAGCACTTCTCTGGGTTTGCATCTGGCACAACAACATGAGCATCCTGGCCCAGTTGGGGCACTGGAGCAACTGAGCTTTTCTCTCCCCACCTCCCTCCCTCAATGTCATGTCGGATCCAGACAGTCCTTGAAGAGGCAGCTCATATAATTTGAAGCAGTTCTGGGAAAGGAGGAACTCACCAGGGTTTCTCCTGAAGCCTGGTTGATGGTGGGCCTGCCTTCCTTCCGACTGCCTCCGTGTCCCACTGGAATGGTTCCCACCAGGCAATGGTTGAAAGGGCCACCGGACGGAGCTACAGGTCCTGTCTCCACTCTGGGTTGCTGAAAGTTAAGCCAAACCTGGGCCTTTCATCTGACACTCTGAGAACTCTGCTTGTTTTGGAATAACAGCTGAGCAATTCTGCACTCCTGGCTCTTCTTTGTGCCAAACAGATCAGAGGTACCTGGCCTTGACTGCGGGCTTCCTTACTGGTGGCACCTGCTGCTATTTTTCTACGTCTGGTTCTCATCACAATGACCAAAGTGGGGGAAAGCCCAAAGGGAAATCCCCAAAGGAAGATGAGGGTAAGTTTGGATTTATATGCAGTTTTTCTATGAAGCCCCCAATAGGTTTGGTTTTTTTTTTTGTTTGGGGGAAGCATGTTCGTCTTCTCTTTCCTGTCAGCCTACATAGCCTCCCATCCAGCTCAGATCTCTCTGCATCTTAAATTACTTTGAACAAGCTGGTGTTGGCCCAGAAACATTCCTGTTTTCTTGTTTTGCTTTGCTGAGTTCTCTCAGATGAATAAACCTCTATGTATTTCAAGCATCGATATATTAAAATTAAATTAACATCATGTTTCTTGGGTTGAAAAGAAACTTTTTAGGCTCAGAGCCATTTTATGCCCCAGCTTAATTTTATAAGGAACTTCACACCTTTCTTTTCTCCTCGGCAGCTGGGTGTGTCTTCTTGCCTGTGTGTGCTCAATGTAGGTGGCCCTGCAAGGACTGTATCACACACGATGGCTAAGCCTTGCTCTCATAGGGAAGCTGGGCAAGGGGAAAGGATCTCCTACCGGAGCTGGGAATATGTGCACTTCGTTGTCTTTAATTTGTTCATATATCATTCTTAAAACTGGTCAAAGGAAAAGGATAGCCTAGTAAATGTTTATCTTGTAAAGAGCTACTGCACATTTATTCAGGCTCTTATTAAAATATTTAATAACTTCCTCGTTGTGTCAGTCCTTTGGGGCACATTCCCTTGTGACCTGAGGTGTTATGGTCTATTTTGCCATTTTAATTGGGGTCCATCTGAATATCCCTCCTTAACGTACCAAGGAGGTGCCTACAAGTGTAGTGAGCTTCTGGGAAGGAGGGCAGGTTTGCTGCTCATCCTGTGCCCTGTAGCGATACGGAGACCCTGTGATTGTCTCATGGCCAAAAGGAGGCCTCTTGCAGCCCCAGAAGGAGAGTCAGGGAATAGAGAGTTGCTCACAGTTCCTTCCATAAAAATTAGCTTTTTAACCGCTCTTTATAACATGCGAACAATATGATCCACATAAAACCCTTGGTCTTTCTTCGTGAGTTTCTCTTAATACCCCCAGGAGGCCATTATTGCTGTTTGGGTTTTACAGACTGGAAACAGCATGCTTGAAAGAGAGTGGGCCAGAAGCAGAAGGTGATTCTAAGTCTCTCCGATCCATTAAGTGATTTGTACATCCACTGGGAAAAGCAGGATTCAAATGAAACCAGCAACTCGTGGTTACTCGGAACGATTCTTACTGTAATAATTTCTGTATATATTTGCCAGTAATGGGAGAAGCAGCTCTCTTCCCATTCGGTCCCAGTTTAAAAGGGTATGGAGCTGCTTCATGGTAGCCGGGACCCTCTCTGCCTAAGCCAGGGACGAGGGCTTTTGTAAGAGGCCTTCTCTGGCCAGTTGGCTTCTCTGACCTTTCCCAGGGCAGAGGCTGGACCTGGCTTGCCTGAGAGAAAGAGAGAGAGCCCGGACAACATCACAGTTGATAGTGGGGAAACTGCCCAGAGTGTAGCAAAAAGCAGGCTTAAGGGGGCTAACCTGAAGGCTGCTGCTGTGGCTGCCCTTCATCCTTGGTGAGGCTCTGCTTTTCAGTCGCCTTCTCCTTTGGGAACGAACCTGGTTGCAAAATGCAGCCTCTTTATTGTTGGGAGAGGGCTGCCCCTCTGCCCTCCCCACCTTGTTGGGTGCCCTGTTTAATGGGTTGTCCCTGCAGACAGATCCCTTCCATTGCTCACAAATGTGTTGTTTGGGAAGCTAATTGAAGAGCACCACAGTATTGGGAAATCTGAATTATGGGCAGTGGGTTTTTCTCTGGGAAGGAAAGCCATTTCACACTTTAATTCTAAGCTGTTTGAAAAAGAGAGAGTCCAGGGGTTTGCTAGATGACCCTGAAGCCATGCAGACATGGGCCTCAAAGAGGGGCGCTGGTTCTCCAACATGTCTGGGGAAAAGGCCTGACCTGCTGAAGAGAGGATCCTGCTGTCTGGGTCTGGAAGGAGGCTGAGATTGGGAACCGTCAGATGCTGTTACTGGAAGCCCTTTTCCTTCCACAGCTCACGGAGGTTCTGCTCCAAGCCCAGCGCATGTGTGAATGGGTTGAGGTCATAGTAGTGCTAAACCCAGTCCTAAGCTTAGGTGGTTAAGAAGCCAATGCAGCCTGTTTGTTTGTTAGATTTTAAACTACCCTTCGCAGCAGCTTCGCCTGTAGTGCCAACCGCGGTTTAAATCTAGAGTACCGCAGCTACGTCCCCAGGAAAAAATGGTGGAAAGGGTTCCTTTCCTGTGATTCCTGGGAGAGTTTCAGTCATCGCAAAGCTGGCTTATCTGCAGCCTTCCCCTTGGCCATGGTGGCAGCTTGCCCTTCGGTTCATAGGTGCTGCAGAAGGCAGCCAGGCCGCTCTGGCCATTTGTCTTTTCCCTTTGTGGCTTTGTCTACCTTTGTCTAAGAAACACTGGCTGGCTACTACAAAGCCCACCCCCCACGCCCGCCTGCTGAGGACCAGGGCTGGCATCGCAGCAAGGTAGCTCCCTAAGGCCTTTGCTCCCCAGCCATTGGCCTGGCCTGAATAGGCCTCTCCTGCTGCCCAGCTGGCTGGCCCCACTCTGGCCTCCCTTTATTCAGGCCGGGCAATGGCTGAAACACAATCCTGTTCTGCAAACCAGATGCTGGTTTTCTAGCCCAGCTTTGTTTTCTCAGCAAGGCTGAAATGTGGAACAAAAAACAGGCGGGGGGGGGGGGGGAGACTGTGGCCCGAGGCATAATCAGCTTGTTGTAAAGTTCATCTTGATGGGCTCTTATGTTTCCGCTCCCCAGAGGAAAAGAGACGCCGGGAGAGGGAAGACCAGATGTATCGCGAGCGGCTGAAGGTCCTCTTCTTCATTGCCATCATCATGAGCCTGCTGAACTCGCTGACCACCAGCGCGGGAAGCATCTCCTGGAACGACTTTGTCAACGAGCTGCTGGCCAAGGGGGAGGTGCAGAGCGTGCAGGTGGTGCCGGAGAGCGAAATCGTGGAGATCCACTTGCACCCAGGGGCCGTGGTCTTTGGGTGGCCTGTGAGTGTCCTTTGTGGCCCTTCGTTTGTTGGGAAAGGCCACTGTGGGCCCTGAGCTAGAATTCTTCAGTTGCAATTAATCCCTCTCCCCCCGTTTTGGGAAGTTTTCATGTTTTTCTGAATAATTTCATTAAGTGACATTAATGTGAGAAACAAATAAAAGCGTATGTGTGTTCCTTGATGACTTGAAGGGCTTCCTAGATAAAACGTAGCTAAAGCATTTGGCCAAAGTCTTAAGTTAAAACATTTGAGCTTTGGACTGATCTAAAAATGAGTTTCAGTTCAGGAGTTAACCGGTGGGGAAACTCCAAATACAAAGAATATGGTGTATTAATAGTTAAATAGCCAAAGGACTGATTGTAGTTTTTCTGAATCATTTTAGCTTTGGGTTGTTTATTTGTTTTTAAATAGTTTTGACCCAGACTTCAGGTAGGCTTGGATGCTGACAGGCTGGGAGGCCAAGTGGGTGAAGAAGCCACTTTTGCCTTCTGGGGCTGTTTTCTTCCTCTGCAGAATTGCCCCTCCATGAGCACCTGGCAAGGGGTGGCTCTGTATTCACAGGCAGCCCTCGGTTTCCTTCTCCAAGGAGGCTCACCTGGCTGGAACGTCTCCACCTTTTTGTGTCTTCCAGAAGCTGAGCCTGACCTATGTGATGAAGGTGGCGAACATCGACAAGTTCGAGGAGAAACTGCGAGCGGCCGAAGAGGAGCTGAACATCGACCTGAACGACCGAATCCCCGTCTCTTACAGGCGCAGCAGCTTCTTTGGAAAGTACGGAGAGCTTAGGAGGGAGGGCTTGAATTGCCTCCGCCTTTCTCCCTTCCTCACAGTTGCTTGTCTGCACTTTGATCTTGGGGTACACAATGACCAGATGGGGTGCTGAGCACTAAGGGCCTATCTTGAAGATGTGATCTAGGACGGGTTCTGCCGGGGACTGGCCTGAATTATCTGGCTCACACCTGAATCACACAGCTTCTTAATGGAGGACCTGACTTCCATAGGGGCCGCAGATGCCAGGGCCAGGGCCCGGCCTGAGGCCTCTGAGCAAAGGAGTTCCTTGGGGAAATGTCCAGTTTGGTAACCAGAAGTCCTGCTGCCTGGGAATGGCTTGGTGGTCCCTCCCTGGCAGCAAACACTGCCTCTTGGCCAGAGGCTCCTGCGAAAAGTCACAGACACACAACACCACTCAGTTGCCGTGGGCTGGCATAGATTCTCCTTTGAGTCTTCCCCCAAACTGAAGTTGCATGGCACCTGTGTCTCCTATTTTGGAAATGTTAAGTGAGCAGGCAGCCAAAGGATTTGCAGTCACCAAAACCTCCAGGGTCTCTGCTGTGTTTATTTTGTTATTCAAGAAATCCAGTTTTCTACTGTATTTTTGGCTCGCCAAACTCAGACCTGTCTCCAGATTCCAAGGCCTGACCCTCTTGTGCTCCTTGTCTTGGCAGTGCCCTCTACACTGTGGGAATGACTGTGGTCAGCGTTGGCATTCTGTGGTACATTTTTCGGCTGGCTGGCATATCAGGAAGAGAAGGCGCCTTCAGTGCCTTCGTAAGTAGCCTCACCATGGGGGGGTGACATCTTCCAGTTGGGGGTGGTCAGAGACTGGGCAGTCTGGGCCTCCTCCGTCTTCCTCTATCGCGGTTGCCGTTGCTTGGTTGCCTGCTGTTCAGCCTCCTATACAGGGGTGTGTGCGAAAAGGGGAGCCCCTTTCCCCTCTCAGGTGGGAAGGCTGAGCTCCAGGGTCTGCCAGGGTTCAGGTAGATAGTGATTTTGTCCAGCACTCCAGCTCAGAGGAGGCTGGGATGCAATGCCTGCTGTTTTCAGGGCTGCTCTGCTCCCCCTGCCTGTCATCGAACCCTTTAAGAGGCAGCACTTTTGGAGTCTGGGGGCTGCACGCTTTGTTTCAAGCATGCTTAAGTTCAGGAAGCCCCCATCAGCCCTTCCATCTAAAGGGTGGATGGGAGTCTCTGCGCTTGACTGGGAGGCTGAAGGAGGGTTGCCGTGGTGATGGGGACAGCTCCCTGCTATCTACTCGGAGGGCAGCAGCCACCGTAGCCCCGCCGTGGGATGGAAAGCAGGAAGTAGCACCACCTAGGCTTTGTCCTGGGGAGGGGGACGCAGGGTTTGTGGTGCAGACCTCTTGTCATCAGTATCTGAACTCCCCTCCAAGCACCACAAGCAACCAGGGCTTGGAGCTTGCTTTTTCTCCCCCTCCTCGGCAGAACCAGCTGAAAAGGGCTCGCTTCACAATCGTGGATGGCAAATCTGGGAAAGGGATCAGTTTCAAGGACGTGGCAGGCCTGCACGAGGCCAAGACGGAAGTCAAGGAATTTGTGGATTACCTGAAGGTAAAAGACACAACTTGCCTTGGGAAGCAGGAAGGCCGAGGACAGGGAATTGTTGGGGGGAACCGCAAACCAATTTTTGCTTCCTCTTGAATGCGGCTGGGCCTTTGCTCACCCGAGATGCTTTCAAGCAAGAGAGTCTGTAGGAGAGGCTGCAGAATACCTTTAGCCTCCTGCTGCCCCTGAGGGAAGGGAACAGCGCCTTGTCTCTCGAGGGTTCTCTGCTCCATCCCTCCCTTTTGGTTCTAGAGTCCGGAGCGCTACCTCCAGCTGGGTGCCAAAGTGCCCAGAGGGGCCCTCTTGCTTGGGCCACCAGGCTGCGGCAAGACCTTGTTGGCAAAGGCGGTGGCTACGGAGGCCCAAGTGCCATTCCTGGCAATAGCTGGCTCCGAATTTGTGGAGGTGATTGGCGGTGAGTCCTCTTTCTCGGTCATGGAGCCTCCCGTGGGAGGAGATGCTTTCCAGAGGACCTGAACCGGTTTCCTCATGAAGGCGCTTGTGGGGATGGTCACTGATCGGCTGCTGCTTCCCACGTCCTGATCCCCCACCTTTGAATTCTTCGGGAGGATTGGGCGGCTCTCGAGGGGCTTCCAGACCCCAAAACAAGCATCAGAGCTTTGACTAGCTAAGCTTCTTGGGCTGCCCCCTTGGTGCTACTTTGCCCTCTGCCAGCTCCTGGCAGAAAACCCGCCTGGCTAGAAACGGACCCAGCTGGCTTGGCTGAGAGCCGCGAGGGTCCCAAGCAACAGGAGCAGAGCCTCTTGAGAGCCCAGTCTCCGTACCTTTGGCGCAGCCTAGAAGATGCCTCGCTCATAGCTTTGCCCCCTTTGCCCATCTGCAGGCCTTGGCGCTGCCCGGGTGCGGAGCCTCTTCAAGGAAGCCCGGGCTTGTGCCCCGTGCATCGTCTACATAGATGAAATAGATGCGGTTGGGAAAAGGCGCTCGACAAACATGTCCGGCTTCTCCAACACAGAAGAGGAGCAAACGCTGAACCAACTGCTGGTGGAAATGGACGGTCAGTTTTTCATGGCAAAGCCTTTGGTTCTGAAGTCCGGGGTCTTTTCTTCCCACCCCACCCCGAAAGGAAATTCGCCTCTCCTAATTGGGCATTTCCCCTCCAGCATGCCTCTTCCCTCCCCACTCCTTTCCCAGGCGGCTGCCTGTTTCCTTAGATCTGGAGGTCTGGGCTTCCCTTCATTGTCAGCTCTGATGTTTTCCTCTGCTGCCTCTCCTTTGATGGGCTTCTGTTTGCTGGCCAGAAGGGAAGGTGAACATCAGGGCTGGCTGCCTTTCACGCTGCTTACCAGGGAGACGTGCAGCCCAAGAGGGGCAGTTCATGTCTCCCCCAGGGAGGCAGAGCAATTCAAGGAGTTCCTTCTGCTCCGATGCTCTTCCTCCAGTGCTTCACCCGGACAGTCCCCCTGCTCAGGCAGGAAGACAGCCCTGCTCCTTCCAGCTTTCTGGGGAGGGTTCTTTTTAAAGACTGTGGCTTTGGGGAAGGGAGGCACATGGAAGTGCTGGGAAGATTGTGGCCTTCTCTCCAGCTACAGGCTGATAACGAGGAAGGCCTTCATAGAAGCAGCATTGCAGGAATTAAATAAATGTCAGAGCCAGCCACTGTCTGCTTGGTCTTCTAGATCAGTGTTTCTCAACCTTAGCAAATTTAAGATATCTGGACTTCAACTCCCAGAATGCCATGGCTTGCTGGGGAATTCTGGGAGTTGAAGTCCAGATATCTTAAATTTGCTAAGGTTGGGAAACACTGTTCTAGATCGATGGGACTCTATTTCTGGGTTGATAGAGTTGTAAATGAATTTCTGCCTTAGAACCATTTCTGCTCAGACTGGTTGAGAATGAGTCAAGCTCAGGTATTGGCGTGTGAATGCTGAGCCAACTCCCTTATTCCCTACTCCTCCGAGTATGTTTGGCCGTCTTCATTCCTGAGACTTCTGTGGGTTCTTCTGCTTTATACTTGCACCTTGCTTTGAAATGCTGTTAGTGTCCTTTGTAAGATCCCGAGCGTTTAGATAGCCAAGCTGGTGGTGGTCAGGAAGCCGACTTTTCTAGCCAGGTGTGTGCAATAAGCAGGTAGCCTTCTTACTTTGCTGATTAAAACTCAGCATCCACCTTTCCTGATAAGGTGGCAAAACGTGGGCTGGACCACTAGGCAATTACAAAGTGGGTCTTCAGCAACAGAGTTGTATGGTCGTGATGGGGAAAAAACATCCTTCTGCTGTGTTCTGCGTTGGCCAGAGCCACTTCAGATGCTGCATCCAGTTCCAGGCATTGACAATCTGGTGCATATCTGGAGGACAACAAAAGGATGGAGCACCTAGAAAGAAGAGATTGTCTTGGCAGCATTGTGCATGTTTAGCCAGCATGTGCCAATTCCAAACACTTCCACACAGGCTCTAAAAACTGTTGCTTGGAGATGGATGTCACTCTTGCGACTGTAAGGGCTCCACTTGCAGAACTAAATCCCACAGGCTCCGATCAGTGGGTTTGTGGCCACTGGAAGGTAGGCGGGTTCTGTGGACTGACAGGTTGACTGAGCCAGCCCAGGGGGCTCCCAGCTGCTGCTGGCCCTTCTCCTTCGTTTATAAAGGGAAGTGAGAAGCAGGAAGGGGGAGTTCTTTGAGGCTCACCTCTCCAGCATCCCGAGAGGAGCAGCCCTTGCTGGGGGGGGGGGGGAGTGTCCAGCAAAGTGGTAAAGAAGGAAGAGATCCTTCAACTTGCAGTGCCAGCACTGCTCTGGCGCCAGATGTGTTTCCAGAAGTGGAAAGAGCAGGCAAGGCTGTTGTGTGTCCGTGGGAAGGAGCTGGACCTTCCGTGCAAAAGCAGCAGGCTTCTGGCAAATGGTGTGGCCTGAAATTGTTATAAACAATTTTTATGTAATGAAAAGAAGAACTAGATGTTGTGGCCCAGACTAGTAAGACTCCCCCAACCTTTGCCACCAACCTGGAATCAAGCACAGTTCTCCAAACACCCAGCACTTTAATCAGAAAAGCCAGCCAAACTCCAAAAGTTCCCAGACACGAATTACTTTCCCTGGAAATCAAATGTTGTCTTCCACAGTCTATCAGCCCAGCCATGCCCCTTTTAAGTCCTCAGGGGTGTGGCTCATCACTGGCCAGCTGTAGCTCAGCTCAT
>JANHFQ010002666.1:0-10474 GCA_032468035.1 Aparallactus werneri
TCTAGAATAAACCCAGCTATCTGAATAAATCTGACTTATCCAAAGCATGTACATTTTCCTTTGCTTCCGTGCCTGATTACACACACTAACCTGGCTGTGTGCATTTTTCCCCTAGTTGACGGCAAGTTAAGTGAAACATAGCTGAACTCCATGTGACTAATAATGAAATTGAAAGCCATAACAGTGAATTAAGAACACAACTAAACATATAATGAAACATCAGTAAAACATATTGTGACAGAGGATGAGGTGGCTGGATGGAGTCACTGAAGCAGTCGGTGCGAGCTTAAATGGACTACAGGGGATGGTAGAGGACAGGAAGGCCTGGAGGAACATTGTCCATGAGGTCGCGATGGGTCGAACATGACTTTGCAACTGACAACAACAACAACCTGTTGGTACAGGTATAAAAAGAATGAATGGTTAATCATGCTATCCACCTGTTGAAATGAAAGCTAATAGAAAAATGCTTGAACATGTTGTTAGAAACAAACTTGAAGAGCTGATTTTTAAAAAATATATATACTAAGAAATCCTTTCTCTGCTCTTATATTGCTAAGCAGAACAATGTGTACAACTCCAACCAGCAATTTTCAATTAATTCCAAACAGACCACTTTTGCAATTTTACTGTGTTTTAAAAAGGAAGATGTTCTGTTCAGAACATTATCTTCAGATCTCAACCTTCCACATTATTTTTTATCAATTTGGCCCCTGATTGCTGGGTTTAATTTCTTATTGCTCTCCTAGTGGTGCTGCTACCATTGTTGGTACAATAATGCTAATCTGGAATGAAATATCTTCCAGTTCATCCTGGCATGACTTCTTTTACTGTATTTATCATCTTAGCAAATTAGTAGATAATTTTTGCATGACTTTTTATTAAGGTGATTATTACCCTTGCACTAACTGGTTACTTTGATTCAAACTTGTATGTATGCTGATAGCTTTGATTGAACACTTTATATCCTGCCATTTTTTTATCACACATGTCCAGATACTGTTCTAACACATTGCCTATTACATTTTTGGAACATATTATGAGAATAAATGAATTTCCCTTAACTTTTATTTCTTGGATTAAAATTATTCTTGATTGCTTTTGCTGGGCAATGAAAATGACTGGATTGGAACATAATTGTTATTGTTTATTGAGTATATTTTAGGTCTTATTAGCAATTATCAAAGCTCTCAATTTTGTGGGTGTTATACAATAAAATTTCACATTTTCTAGATAAATAGAAAGAAATCTAATATACTGCCAATTGGCAATAATGTTTTTGTGAAAATATGGCAAAAAAGTAGGTGTGGTTTACTGTCTGGATTCTCATATATTCTTAGGAATAATTGTCGGAAAAAGATTTTAATTAGTAAATGTCAAAATGGTAAACTTTGAAGTTGTGAGAGACTGGAAAAAGGAAGCAGGGAAGATATGCTATTTAGGTGAGAAGACATGATGCAGTCCAGATGTGAAAACTGTGGGAAGGAATGATTTCAAAGAGATTCCATCTGAATGAACTTACTATGAATCTGAATGGAATTCACTCTTACAGTTTTCAAGATTATTTTACTTCAGGCTAGCATTATATATGCCTTTCTGAAATTGTGTACTTTTTGAATCTTTGGTTTGCCAGCTATATAGAGTTGTGACTGTGACAATAACACAGATGAAAAATGATACTGGGTGGTTGAAAATGCCCACGTGTTTTTTGTGGGGCAAATTAAATATTATGTAAATTAATTTCATGTCCACTGTATTTTAAGAGGGATACCTATATAAATTCAATTTCTCTAAACCAATATAGTTTAAATCAATTTTCATTGATTTATGGATCATGGACTATGAAGTTCTTTCTTTCTAAATTGCAGCTTCCGTATGACAAAAAAAAATGTATGACAAAAGATGTTGAGACTCTGGAAAGAGTGCAAGAAGAGCAACAAGAATGATTAAGGGGCCGGAGGCTAAAACATAGGAAGAATGTTTACTGGAATTGGGTATGTCTAGTCTAATGAAAAGAAGGAGTAGCGAGACATGATTGCAGGGTTCCAATATTTGAGGGGCTTCTACAAAGACGAAGGGGTCAAACAATTTTCTAAAGCACCAAAAGGTAAGACAAGAAACAATGGATAGAAACTAACCAAGGAGAGAAGCAACCTAGAACTAAGGAGAAAATCTCTAATGGTGAGAGCAGTCAACCAATGGAATAGGTTACCTTCAGAGGTTGTGGGTGATCCATCACTGGAGGCTTTCAAAAAGAGACTGCAACCATTTGTCTGAAATAGTATAAGGTCTCCTGTCTGAGCAGGGGATTAGACTTGAATACCTCCAAGGTCCTTCCAATTCTATTATTCTATGTATGAAGATGAATTTAATTTTACAGAATTTGAAACATATATATTTGTTTCTTTTGGAATGAGATAGCATTTGAATATTGTGTTATTATGAGCATGATTAGCTATCTAGAGTTGTCTTATCCAGGAGATGTGGGGAGGCATATAAATTTAATAAATAATGAATAAATGGTTACAGTGATGTTATTTAGTTCCTTTGAAACACTAGGAGATACTGGGATCTAATTACAGTAGGAATTAAAATGTGTTGTCCATAAGGCAGTAAAACATATTTAGATGTTATTGGAAAAGCAATTTAATTCTGACTGGTTTACATGAGAAATTAATTCTCCAGAATATTCCTTATTTAAAGTTAGTGGATAAGCTTACTATTATTATTTTGGAAATGTCAAACAAAAATGTGGTTAACAACTTAGATTTGCTTCTTGCTGATTGCTTCTTTAAGACTTTTGGAAAATTACAAACAGAATAAAGTGCATCTAATTATTGAATAGCAATATATTTAAACTATCTATTATATTCCCAGTCTGGACTTGGTTTATTTTTAGTCACAGAAATTTCTACAGTTTTGAGTATATTATATAAACTTTTTTTAAAAATAAAACCAGTGATTTAGTTACATCAACAAATGAAGGATTCCACAAAGATAAAATATTGATAAGTTGAAATTTAAAATAAATAATTGAAATATTCAGTTCTACCAAATCTATGATATTGCATTTTTTAAAAAGTCATTTTTTTTAAAATTTTAAGATGAAAATAATCCATTAAAATTTTTTGTCGGGGTTCTTTGATATCTTGATAGATGCTTAAAAGGGGTTTGTAATCTGCATTTTTATGTTTTTGTGTTAGAGGTAAAGTTGAAGGTATGCATATGATTTTCATGCCATCCCACATTGATTGAATCATTGAATAGTCGGTATTGCTATTATGTATATGTTGTCAATTAATATTTAAAACTATATTCCTAAAATTTGGAATCTATTTCCATATGAGCTTTGGATCTAGCACATCTAAATTGTTGCAAAAAAGATTATTATGTCTTCTTGGACTGATGCTTGCAAAATAGATATTGATGATTGCTTGACAAAATGTGGGCACTTGTCAGCTTTTGAAGTGGTTCATTATCAATATAATAGAACAATATCACCAAGGTTTAATAAAGTATCCCTGGAATATGTTTGACAGCATTTAATGAGAAGCATTTAATAATTTCTGTATTAAATCCAATTGTGTGTTTGTGTATGTGTGTGTGCATACGTGCATACACCTTCAAGTTACACTGATGACTTCCCTGCAGTTTTCCACCTTGGGCCAGATGTAATTTGGGATAAAAGAAAAGGTTTTGTGTTTGTCAGTTGAAATCCAGTTAGGCAAGAATAGGGAGCGTCCCTTCCTGAGGCCTAGGACTAGGTTTTGAGTAGTACATCAAGTTCAATCCTAAAATGAAGGAAATGATGTTCAATTGTATAATGGAAGGGAGCACTATTTCATAGGCATGTCTGTATTTACAAGGTTAGGGTATAATACTTTCTTGAAAACAATAAAGAACAAACTGAAAAAGAGGCAAACCTGAAAGAAGATCAGGAATAAAGCAATAAAAAAGATTGTTTATAATTTTGCTTACAAAGGAAAATTCAAAGTAAAACCAACAAATACTCTTAAAAATGCATATTCTAATAAAAATACCTAAACTCAAATTTATTTAAACAAGACTATTTCCATATTTTTTCACAAGAATGGAATTATTTTCAAGAATTTCTGAAGTAAAGGACTGTCCTTTATAATAAAAGATTTGTGGTCATTGTAGGTTAGGGCAGAGATGCAAGCTTTTTTTTCAGCTCAGTAGTTACTCCCTCATCCCTCAAACTATTTAATATCGTTACAGGGATGGTTGTGGATTCACTCAGATTGCTAGTCCTGGTATGAGAATCATGAATTTATCCCAGAACTGAATGTCTTATTTTCTTCCTTCTTTCTTTTCATTTGTTTTCTCTTATATTTAAACCAGTTGCAAGGTAATGCATTTAATATCATTAAAATTAATTATCATGATGGCTGAATATTATTTCCACAGACAAAATCAAGTTAGCTTGAATTCAAAATGCAAGGAGGAAAACTTTTTTTTGCATTAAGACGCTGTTAGTTTCCTATCCACATCTACATAGCCACTGTGGGAATAGAAGCTAAAGTAAGGTGGCCTTTGGACAAATTCTGCAGAGCTCTCCTGAAGTCTAAATGTTTGTAGAAAATGACAAGATACACAGTAACTGAACTTTTCAAACTATGAACTTGGTTGACAGATTTGTTGCCCTTTACTTTGCAAAAAGATATCGCTAGACATAAATGCTTCCTTTTTTTCTGCTTCCATAGGGGGAAATGCAGTGTCGCACTTCTGAATGAGACAGAGTCTGTACTGTCGTATCTCGCCAAAGAGGTATATAATTGGTTCACCTATCAATATCCTTTTATTTACATGTTATTTTTAACAGATTACTTTAAAACCAAATTGTAATTTTGCTTAATAGTATATTGCTGTTACAAAGGTGAAATGGCTTGGTATTTGTTTTATTGTTTTGAGGTGTGGTAATTTGGTCTCCTGAATTATTGATGCTTTATTGAAAAAATACTGAAGCCATTCATTTGATTTTCCACTGGTAACTTGCAGCTCAGAATACAAAAAGTGATTCTCTTAAACTAATACTTTTGTTTTGTTTCTCTTGCCACTTATTAGCACTAGGGCATAGGTCAGCAACCCGGGGGCCAAGTGCCATGTGTGGCCCTTTTGTCCCTCTCCTGCGACCCTTTCAGCTGTTCCAGATGGCCCCGCCCCATTCTAGCTGGCCCCTCTCAGTCACTCCTCACTTGGGACAAACGCAGGTGCACCCATTTCCCTCAAGACCCTCGGGAAGTTGCAAGCCAATCTGCTGTCTCAGTGTGGAAGCTTCTTGGGGGCTCACTTTGAAGTAGCTGAGCTGCCGGGGGCTCATGATTGGCAGCCTCCACATGGAACCTTTGGCTGCTCTTCCCCGGAGCCTCAAGGCGTAGCAGCCTCCTACTTCTTCTGTGCCTGCTGCCCACCCTCAGCCCTGCCCTGAAGTTTGTGCGCTGCGCTTGGGGCAGGAAAGCAGCCGCCGTCAGCATCATGGCAAGCAGGCCAGCTGGGTCGGAGAAGGCCACCAAATCAGCTCCCTGTTCCTCCGGTGGCTCGGTTCTCCAGAGGAACAGGCAGCTGATTGGATGGCCTCCGACCTAGCTGGCCTGCTCGCCATGATGCTGGCAGTGGTGGCTGCTTTCCTGCCCCGAGTGGGAGGGGTGGCTGAAAGCTTCATGTAGAGGCTGCCAATCATGAGCCCCTGGCGCGCCTACACGGCTCGGCTACTTCGAAGTGAGCACACGAGAAGCTTCTATGCCGAGAGATGGCATATTGGCTTGCAACTTCCTGCGGGTCTTGAGAGAAATGGGCATCCCGCGTGAGGAGTGACTGGGAGGGACGGGGCCAGCCGGAAT
The DNA here is from genome assembly GCA_032468035.1 of Aparallactus werneri. Lineage (NCBI taxonomy): Eukaryota > Metazoa > Chordata > Lepidosauria > Squamata > Lamprophiidae > Aparallactus > Aparallactus werneri. The sequence goes on from JANHFQ010002666.1 coordinate 5,862, forward strand.
GGCTTCCAGAGTTGAAGAGGGAGCAGCGGCATTGGCAGGTCTGGCCAACTCCTTTCCCGGGCTGCCAAGTGGGGGGAAGGAGCATAGGCGTGAGGGGCCTGCCAGCCACCGCCACAGTGTACCAGGCCTGGCTGGGAAGGGCCAGGAAGGAGCTTGAAGAGGGTGTTCACGCTCGCATGGACCCTCCCAGTCTCACTACCACCAGCCAGGGGGGGTTCGAAGGGGAGGAGGGGGAGGATTGCCAGAGTCTTAGTGCAGGAGCGAAGCAGCCCTGTACTTGCTTTCGTGCCACATTTGCACTCAAGGCAGCCCTTGCTTCCCACCATACAAGGGGGGAGATTAGAGAGAGAAAAGAAAATTATCCCCATTTCTCTCTCTCATCTATCTTGCGCACGCACACACACAAGCAGGATACCTTCCTGGGCCGGGATCCTGGGAAGGGCCAGGAAGGAGCTTTCCCGCGTCGCCAGCCAGCTTCTCCTCAGGGCCAGATAGCCCTGGTAAGGGCTGCAACGGGATTGGGGGTTGTTTGGGAGGGGGAAGGGGGTGCACAAAGCTGCAACAAAGTTATCTTCCTGCTGTGCTTGCTTTCAGCTAATTGGCCATGACCACCTGAACGTGGCCAAGGTGGGTCATGTGACTGGGTGGGAGTGTCGAGTTGGCCAAGCCACCCAGGTTTTGCAGCCCCCAGTGTTTTTTTTAATGGGAAACCAGCCCAAGTGGCTCTTTGAATTAAAAAGGTTGCCGACCCCTGCACTAGGGTTATATTTAAATATGAGAGAGCTCTTACTGGTGGAGAAAGAGGGATCACTGATACTAAGAACAGGAATTTTACCTTTTCAACATTCTAAAAAAGATTAACATGAGAATGTGTGCCTAATCCTTATGAGCATGACTAGTAATCTTAATATTACACCATAAAGATTGCCAAACCCATTGCAAACGTTTTTAAAAAAAACCTGTATTTATACCATCTTGTACCATGAGTATAAGACACACTTTTTCCACCCCCAAAAGTGGATGGAAATGTCTGTGCGTCTTATCCAGTGAATGTTTCTGAAGCCCCACCTACCTGCTGGCCCCCACTCTTTGGCATCTGTCTTCCAGCAATTTGCCTCCTTGTAGCAAACAGCCTGGTCAGCTTCAGCACAACCTGATTAGCGCAAGCAGCTGATTGTCAGTAGGATCGGCCTCCCAACGATCAGCTGTTTCAGGCTGCAGGGATTGCCATCGCCTATTGCCACCTCTGCGTGCGCTGTTTTCCACCTCCACGCATCCCATTTTCCGCCTGTTCTGATCCCCACCACCCGGAATGGGTGGAAAATGAGGTGCGCGGAGGCTGAAAACTGGATGCAGAGCCCAAAAATGGGACGCGTGGAGGCTGAAAATGCAATAGGTGATGACAGTTTCTGCAGCCTGAAACAACTGATTGTTGGGAGGCTGATCCTGCCGACAATCAGCTGCTTGTGCTAATCAGGCTGTGCTGAAGCTGACTAGGCTCTTTGCTATTTGCTGCAAGGAGGCAAATTGCTGGGATGCAGAAGCAGATTTCCCCCCCCCCCCTTGTTTTCTTCCCCCAAAGCTAGGTGCATCTTATACTTGGGAGCATCTTACACTCCAAAAAAACACGGTACTTTTAGCAAAGCATTTAAATTCAGTCTAGTAGAGTTTAGGGATAATAAGCTTTTATGGTACATCTGTCAGCATCTACTCATGTTAATATCTAGCTCTTTAAACTTTGTATCAAATTAGCTCTTTGCACAAATTTTTGTAATAAAATTTGAAACATAATGTTTCATAACAGATAATACTTTTATTATTACAGATTTTTGGAGGAGGTGGGAATATGTTTCCTTGGAATGTTTTGTTGTCCATAAGTACGCATAAACTGATAAATGCTGAATATCTTGTATATAATTCTCAAAAATAATTTAAGTGCCCTTCAGTATATGAAAGAGTATGCCTACCTTATATTACTCTCCAATTTCTACACTGTCTTAGCAAAAAACCCCACCACAGAACTAATGAATTGAGTTCTCTGCCTTTTGATTCATAGACTAAAGCACTATAATTCTATAGTCACTTTTGTCAGAGTGACTATAAAATTAAATATTAAATTCAGTGAATATCTTTCCAGATAAGATATATATCAGGTATTGTTGCAGTAGTAAAAAGTACTGCTGGAATATTTTGCCTAAAAGCTTGTTTCATAAACTTACTTTAGAATACATAAAATAAATAAATAAAAATATTTATTTATTTTTCAATATTTAATAATTTAAAGAAAAGAGAAAGTGATTCTAAGGTATGCTGGAACTTAATACTTTTGGATTGGATCAAGATAACTCATTCACGTCGTATTAAACCTCAGTTATTTTTAGAACAGCTATAAACATCAAAAGATATACTTCACAAGGCATGTTAGTGCAAATGAAGCACTAGTTTTTGAAGCATTCAAGCAGCTTTGCCCTTTGCAAACTCATTCAGGTGCTTAAAGCTCTTCATGCAAACACATTTTACAAAGCACCTCTTTTAAATGCTTCACCCAGGCTGAGTACTTAAAATAGACGAATGGAACTTAATTGGACAAGTAAATCATAATTATTTAAATACAAGTAGTTTGTTGTTGTTAGCTGCGAAGTCGTGTTCGACTCATCGCAACTCCATGGACAATGTTCCTCCAGGCCTTCCTGTCCTCTACCATCCCCGAGTTTAATATAGTATTGTATATTTTCAGTGTTGCTATAAGTTTTGATGTAAAGGGAGAGGGAACAGGTCCATAAAAGGACATGAGGAAGTTAATAGAAACACCAAGCTTTTAAAAGAGATGGTGGGCATAAATGATGCCTATACATAACATCCACAACATCTTAATCTGAAAGTGAAAACATCAGAAGGACAAGGGGAAATGATAACTCGTGAATAAACAAGCACATGTCTCTAATTTCGTGAGGAGTTAAGGACAGGAACAGAGGGCAGGTCAAGAGCTTAATGATAAAAGTCATGAAGGGGCTACAACTCCAGGGTCACACAGGGAGGAGGAAAAAGAAGAAGCCATATATGGTAGAGGTGGAAGAGGAAGGTAGCCAAATATGGGTAGAAATGACGAAAGGAAATTGTCATAGAAGAGGAGGGGAAATGGTGGGACTTGAGCAGAGTGTGGATTATGTGGGATGTATAAAATGTAATGCAACTTTGAATTTGTGTACTCTCTGATCTCAAACCATTCTGAGTAGGGACACACACTCTTTTTGCAAAAAGAACTGTTTAAATTAAAATTTCCTTCTATTTTTTAATTTTTTAAATTTTTTTATTTATTTATCAAAGGTTTCTATGCCGCCCAATCCAGAAGACTCAGGGCGGCGTACAGTAATCTAAAAACATAATAATACAGTGCAAAAAACCCTCATTATAATATACCGTATTTTTCAGACTATAAGATGCACCTGACTATAAGACGCGCCCAGCTTTTGGGGAGGAAAACAAGAGGAAAAAAAATCTGCCTCCTAGCAATTTGTCTCCTGTGCTGAATCAGGATGAAACTGAAACATGCTTCAGCAAAGGGAACAAAGGGGTTAAAAAATATATGCAGATCCACTGACCAATCAACTTCTGAATGAGGCTGGCTGAAATTGAAACTGAAACTAACAGGCTAAAGCACGCGATAGAAAGGGGGGGAAATCTGCTTCAGTTTGAGTTTCAGCCAGCCTGATCCCCCTTTTGGTATGGAAGCGCCTTAAGAACGGACTGCTGCAGACATAAGCAGCCCCAAGCGAGACAACACCGCCACCTTCTCCTGCTACCCCTTTTCCTCTCCCCCCACTCCCCCCCCCAAGGCCTTCCTTACGTTTGGGCGTGAGCTCAGGGCAGCAGTGAAGCAATCCACAGCTTTCTCATACTCGCCACTCAGGTTGAAGAGAACACCCAGACCACACTGCACATCAGGGTCCACCACATCGGGGTTGCTACGGACAGCTGCCAAGAACAAGTCCTTCACCTCGTGATAAAGCGAGCTGAGGAAGGGAAGAACGAAGAGACCGATGTGGTAGGAAGGGCGACCGCCAGTCCCATCTTGCTTCATTTTGCCCAGTCCCCATTTATTGCTCATTCTGCAGACTCACTCAGTTAAGAGGGAACCCAAAACACGTTTGGGGGGCCCCAGATTTGGGCTAGAATTCTCCCCTTCGGGTTCCTTTCCTATCAGGTGAGCGTAGGCTGGTTTGTGGTGCAACCAGTCACGCAAGGTCTCACACGCCTGCTTCTGCAGCGATTCGTTGGTAAAACTGACAGCTAAGGCCATAAGTGCAGTGAGGTTTCCCGGCTGCAACTCCAGGCACCTACAGGAAACAGGAAAACCATACAGATAAAACAACTAAGGGACCCAACTGATGCATCTGCAGCTGGCCATTAACTTATTGCATTATTTATTTTAAACTAGCTGAGTACCCGGCGTTGCCCGTGGTTTGTGTGTGTGTGTGTCTCTCTTTCTCTGATTTGTCTCCCTCTCCCCCTTCTCTCTCTTATTTTTTTCCTGTGTGTAATTGTGGCCCTTCATTTTCCCATTTGTCTTTCTTTCTCCCTTTTAAGGGCAAAGGCACAGTTTGGTGCCTCTT
>JANHFQ010002671.1:39893-50014 GCA_032468035.1 Aparallactus werneri
ACATGGGAGTACCGGGAGACTCCCATCACTGCTCGCGCGGCCGCATTCTGCACCAGTTGAAGCCTCCGAATGGTACCTAAGGGCAGCCCCATGTACAGCGTGTTGCAGTAATCGAGGCGAGAGGTCACCAATGAATGAGTGACCGTTTGTAGGGCATCCCGGTCCAGATAAGGGTGCAACTGACGCACCAGGTGAACCTGTGCGAAAGCTCCCCTGGCAACGGACCCCACGTGATTATCTAACGTGAGGCCCGCATCCAGGAGGACTCCCAGATTGCGTGCCTTCTCCACAGGGGGTAACACCTCTCCCCCTTGTATACCTGTTCTATCTCCAATGGTGTTGCTTTTGATAGGTTGGGCTATTTTCTCCTTCTGCATAAAAGGCAGAAGCTTTTAGTCTTTATCTATTTCTTTTTCCTTCTGCCTTGCTGCAAACTATCATTTTTCTGCAGAAGTGTCACCAATTACACCGAACAGATTTCTAGGCAACACAGCAGCTTGAAGGGGAACATAGGGAAGACCTCCTCCCCCTTTTTCTGGTTTGGGAGGTAACAGTCCAGTTTATGGTGTTCTTCTTGACATTATCCAGAATCCAACTCTATATTTTCATAAAATGCCAACATATACAAGACCTTTAATGTTATGAAATATTTCAGTTCTAAACTATTATTAATGTAACTGGAATGTGTTTGTATATTGAAACAAGTAAGAGGTATATGATATTGATGCAGTATGTTATATTGATATCATCAGCCATCTTTTTCTTCTGAGTAACTTAGGAAATGATTGAAAACCTTAATGTTATGGCAGGAAGAGTCTGTTTTACTGCCTGGCCATTGACTTCTGGGTCTTATTTTGCCTCCTTTCCTTTTCATCTGCGTAAACTACATTGGAAGAGGCCATGCAGAGGCTTTTGTTGAAGAGTCATCAATGTGTCTATGCAAAAAGTGTCATTTATCAATCTCTCTCTTCCTATTCATCTAATCTCAGGGATAAAATGGAGAATTAGATCAGGCATGTATATGTAATTATGGGATGAATAAAAGTCAACAAACAGAGGCTTAAACCAGACAAACAGAATCACTGTGAATGTTGAAATCCACTGCTCTGAACTGACTGATTTTTGTCAGACAGGGTGACTTTCTATGAACAGTACTATTCATAAGCACAAATCATGTTGATTATCAGGAATACATTTTAAAGCCCCTGGTTGGCCAGCTAGGTTTTTACCTAGGGAAAAAAATATATTATTCTACATTCTTCATATTCCTCTTCCTTTGAGATGCTGGAAGCCTTCCATCTTTCACTTCTTTACTCTTTTCTCATAAGGAATTCAGTCTCAGTTACGAAATTTCAAATTCTGTTACAGTCACAGACATACTAAATTGTATATAGAATGCTACATTCATATTAATACACATACCCTTTATTTCAGAACTCTGCAAAGAGGTCCTCCCTTCTTCAGAAATTCTGCTGTAATTTCAGTTTTAATATGGTAAAATCTCCTATGCATTATTTCAGGATGTCAGCTCATGCTTTACGCTTAGGATCAATTTTCATTAATGCTGTTCTGCATATCCATATTATGTTGTTTTTTTCATTGAAACTTGTATTTACACAAAGCATTAAAATGCACAATATATATAATTTATGAATGGGGCTTAAAGTTTCTGCACTGAATACATAACCTGTTTTGAAAACAAATAAGGCCCCATTCATAACAAGGACAAGTGATTATCAGGAATTATAACCATCATTTCAAATGTAGTGCTAGACTGTTCTTTTTTTGAAATGGAACCCAGGGGCGACTCACTTTCATCTTGAGAAATCAAGAACTGACAAAGATCTGAATTATAATGTTACATATACTAATAATGATGACTGTTACAACCAAAACAGCCTATTTGAAAAATAAAATAGCCTTCAGCTTGGTGCTTTCCAATCTTATCATACCCCTTTTCAATGGACACAGTCTACGTTACCCAATATGCCTGGATGGCATCAAACCATAAAAAAATTGATTCTAAAATGATAATGAAAAAGGCAATGCACAATCGCTTCACACAATCTGGTACCCTACAGAGAGGCTGGACAACAGCCAACAGAGAAATGGAATTGGATCAGCCACTTTTTGTTGCTGCTTGTTAGCTTATACCCAATTCATTTTCCAAAATAGAAAAATGAAGCATCAATGGACAATAATCCACTGGATATTTTTAAAAATGTACTAATTTCTTAACAGTATTTAATTGGATTCACCCCGCTATGCCCACTGAACGGGGTTAGTAAGTAAGGATGGGGATTTCAATGCTTCTCTTAACTTTGACATCACATCTTCAAGTAGCCCAATATACTATATTTGATCTCACTAAAGAATGAGCCTAAGAAAAAATACAAGCCGGTTCTGGAAATCAAATATTTAAACTGGAAAAATCCCTGTCTCCCTGCCATTCCAGAAAGAAGTAGTAAGTAGCTTTGAGGCACTCTGCATGTTCTCAGAGGAACTCCTATTGCCGGCTCTTTTTAAAGTTCATTGCTTAGCCCAGTTCCCTGGGCTAATTCGAGAGAACTTCCACTTAGCCACGAGAAACACGGATCTTGAGAAAGATCGTCCCGTCCTTTATTTCTTCTCATACAGCGAGTTATTAGCTGCTGCCTCTTCAGCTATTTCCAAGCTGTCCTTTCATACGGCGATACCACGGACAGTTCCTGCTGTTGCCGGCCGGTTGCGGTGGGAAAGCAGCCTCCTTACCTCGGCCGGGAACCGAGAAAGTTTGGTGGGAGCGGAACGCGGCGCGCTCTTACCTTCGCGCGCAGGGGATGGAGCCGCTCCTCGTCCGAGAGAAGAAGAACCGAGATCAACGAGGCTGCGGCGGCGCAGGTTGGAGGTTCAGCCGGGGTCGAGCCGAACAGGCGTCTGGCCGAGGCGAGCGCGTGTCCAGCTTAGCAACACATCGACAGCAGCTTCTCCGCGCCGGTGAAGGAGACGGCCGTCGGGGCGGAGCTACCGCAGGCCGCCCCCGCTCTCTTCCCTCAGCGGGAGAAATAAACAGGGGCGTTTCTGGGGCCAGGTTGTCCTTTTTCTCACAAGGATTGTAGGTCGCACCACATAATGCACCCCGGACGAGCCTGTGGTGCGAACCCAGCCCGGGCGCTTCCTTTCTGATTTAGCGTGTTCTGCGGACTCCAAAAAGCAGGCTGAGTAAGCCCCTTTTCAGATGTAATCCTGGCATCCCTGGCCTTCCTTCCTTATTTATTTTATTGGATTTTTATGCCGCCCTTCTCCCGAAGGACTCAGGGCGGCGTGCAAGCATAAAACATACAATACAATATTTAAAAATAAATTAAACCCGGTGAATCCAATAATTCAAAAATTTCAAATTTAAAAGGGAGTACACAATTTAAAAATAATTAAGAATATTTAAAAGTGGCCAGACGTGTTAATCCTAGTTAGCTTATTTAAAAAGCCACTTCTTTAGGGCATGACCGAAAGATCACAGGTCGGGGATGTCCGTAGCTCCAGAGGCAAGGTATTCCAGAGGGTGGGGGCTCCCACAAAGAAGGCTCTCCCCCTGGGGGTCACCAGCAGACATTGTCTGGCTGAGGGCACCCTGAGGAGGCCGACTCTGTGGGAGCGAACCGGGCGATGGGAGGCTATCGGTAGCAGAAGGTGGTCTTGCAGATACTCTGGTCCTAAGCCATGTAGGGCTTTGAATGTCATGACAAGAACCTTGAATTGCACCAGGAAGGTGCAATAGGAGCCCTAATTGAAACATTATAATTAAAATGGGATCCATTGTATTTAAAGTTATTTCTTAATAAGTATTAGGATGGATACCTTATAGTTAACTCCTGTGTAGTTTGCTCAGAAATAAGTCCTGTAAAATGAATAGAATTTGATCCAAATGAGGATTACACAGGATTCTAGCAATTTTATTGTAAAACCATCTCATTCTGATTTTGAGAGTGTTCTGTTTATCCGGTCTTTGATTTAATGAAAAAGAAACAACCCTTGTTGTAAATGTCCATGTTCAGCCTGCCTCTTATTTGTGAAAAAGACAAATTGGCGCTGATTAATTGTTCATATCCCCAGAGAAAAGTTGACTTTTGCACAAGTTTTTTTCTAAAAAATATATCTTGACCTTTGTTTACACTTTCCATTAGATACCCTGTTCTGCATGCTGTGCTATGCAAGGAGGGGCCACAGGTGTACTCATTAAAGAGGAAAGAAGCAGAGAGGGAATAAAAAGGATGCAGCTGGGAGCAATTATTTTTCAAACAGAAGAAAAACCTGGTTAGAGGTCTGCACTATAGAGAAAGGTGAATATAATAGGCGACAGTTTGAAATACACTAGATAGAGTATTAGGAGCATGAAATTCCCCACCATCCAGCCAGAGTGGAAGAAACTTCTTGGAAACATAAAGAAAAACCACAACGTCCAGTTGACTCTGAAAAAGCATATTTGGGACAACCATGACTTGGATGACTGAGAATCTCCATAGACATTTAGGAGCATGACTTGAAGTCAGCACTGCTGGATTGCCATTTTTGCAAAGAGGCATCTGGGAAATGTCAATTTAGCTAGTCCTCAACTTATGACGACAATTGAGTCCACAATTTCTGTAGCCAAGTGAGAAATTTGCCTCAGTTTATAACTTTTCTCGCCACGTTTGTTAAGTGAATCACTGCAGTTGTTAAATTTGTAACCCGGTTAATTGAATCTGGTTTCACCGTTGACTTTGCTTGTTAGAGGTTCGCAAAAGGGCATGATCCTGAGACCCAACATGGCCTCGGGACACTGAAACTGTCATAAATGTGAGGCAGTTGTCAAGTATCGAAATATAAATCACGTGACCATGGGTTTGCTGCAACAGTCATCAAGTGTGAAAAATGATCACTTTTTTCAATGCTGGTGTAACTTTGAATGGTCACTAAATGAACTGTTGTAAGCCAAGGACTACCTGTATAACTGCATTCCCCATTGCAGTCTGTCTACGACAGTGATGGCGAACCTTTTTGTCATTGTGTGCCAAAAGTGTGCGCGTGCATGCCTGCATGCCTCCACGCATGCCGCACCATAATGCAATGTGTGTGACCCCCGTGCATGTGCATGCAACCCCCCATGCATATGTGCATGATCCCCCCATGCATGATCCCCCGGAGCCAAAAAACAGCTTATCCGTGCTACCACGCCAAACAACTGAGCTTCAAACGCTGAACCGCTAGCTAAATTTAACAAGCGGTTCTTGCGCGCATGCATGGGGGGAGGGGTTGTGCATGCATGCATGGGGGGGTCACACATGCATGCATAGTGGAGCTGAGCTGGGTGATGGCTTGCATGTCAGCCGACATGATTCCGTGTGCCACTTTGGTCACGCGTGCTATAGATTCGCCATCACTGGTCTATGATAAGGGTATGAAAACAGTAGCTTGAGATATTTGATGAACTGCAAGTCTCACTCAGATTGGTCAATGGTGAAGGATGCTGGGAATTGTCGTCCATCAACATTTGAGGACTCCAATTTCCTCCTTTCATTGCTGGAAGGAATGTAAGAAATCATAGTTTAATGATGATCTTAAAAATATTTTAATAGTCTTTGTTCCTGAGCTGCACCACGTTCACATTTATTTCCAGGATTCTAGGAATAATAGTTGAACTAACCTATGGTATACAGTATATACATCTTCTCTATATTCATTTTGGGGGGCATTTTTGAGTATTTCCTATTTATCACAAAATGGCCTTCTATTAGCATATTTAAAATAATTCTTGTCAAGGATTTAAGATAGCCAGTCCGAGAAGGAGCACTGTATTGCCAAGAGGCCAAAGGTAAAGCACCTTTAAATTTGCCCTATATCATTTTAGGTGGACATGGGTTTTTGTGGTTCTATGCGTTCAAGAATATTGCATTTTTGTTACTGTTTGGGTAGTTTCAAAGTTTTTCAGCCTCCAAGACAGAAGCTGGCAAACATTGGAGGCAAACCAAAACTTTACTCCTGACTCTATAAATTTTCCAAGCATTTGGGGAAAAAAAGATGGTTCATGATGACTCCTTCAAGTCAGCAGTAAGATATTCCCATTTGGATTTAATTTAAAAAATACAAATCGTTTTATCGATTTGCATTTCATACAAATATATACCTATTTGAGATTACATAAGGTAACAACTTAAACGATACAGTTCAAACGCCGGCATAAGATTGGCATTGCTGTTATGGAATTGACGACATGTACTCTTCATATGCTCTTCCTGGGCTGTGCAGGTATCCCACCAGGTACTACTACTGCATATGTGGCTTCCTACAGGTACCCATGTATAGCTGCTCACACATCTCATTTACTACAATCCTGGAATTGTGCCAGTGGCTTTCCCTAGCCCAGGGTTGTCAAATTCATGTCGTCATGGTGGTGTCATGTGATGTATCAGGACTTTTCCCCCTTTGCTAAACCAGGCGTAGGCGCGACCAGCGTGTGACACATCTGGCCCATGGGCCACAAGTTTGACAGCCCTTCCCTAGCCTTATCTTCATTAGAGTTATGGACTGATTAAATAGGTGATGCTATGCTCAGCAAGTCATGCTCCCAAAAACTCATCATCCACTTCATCCTATTTAACATAGTCCTAAATGAGTCACAGCTTTTATGTATTAAATATACATAAGAATTTCCACCTCATATACTGTAACTTGCCTAGTAACAAGTCTCCCTGAATTCAATGGAACTTACAGAATAATAGAATAACAGAGATTGAAGGTATCTTAGCGGTCTTCTAGTACAATCCCATGCTCAAGCAGGAGACCCTATACAGGGGTGTCAAACTCACAATGTCACGGCATCGTCATGTGACTTTTTACCCCTTCACTAAACTGGGCATGGGTGTGGCAAGCGTGTGACACATCCAGGCCGTGAGTTTGACACCCCCTGCCCTATACCATTCCAGACAAGTGGCTGTCCAGTGTCTTCTTAAAGTGATGGAGCACCCACAACCTCTGAAGGCAAGCCATTCCATTGGTTAATTGTTCTCACTGTTAGGAAATTTGTCCTTAGATCTAAGTTCCTTCTCTCCTTGATTTGTTTCCATCCATTGTTTCTTGTCTTGCTTTCTGTTGGTCTGGAAAATAGGTTGTCCCTCTCTTCTTTGTGGCAGGCCCTCAAATACTGGAACACTGCTATCATGTCAACCCCAGTCCCTCTTTTCATTAGACTAGACACAGCCAATTCTTGGAAGAGTTCTTCATATGTTTTAGCCTTCAGCCCCCAATAATTTCTGTTGCTCTTTTCTGCACTCTTTCTAGAATCTCAACATTTTTTAAATAATATGGTGATTAAAACTGGATGCAGTATTCCAAGTGTGTTCTTACTAAGGCTTTATCAAGAGGTACTAATACTTCACATGATCTTGAGCCTACCTGTTGTGTCCCATACCCCAACCCCAAGCTATGCAATTGGGTCTTAAAGTAACACTGTTCTTTATTCACCAACAGACAGATGCAAAGTTCTGGTTGCTTTAATTGAGTCTTGTCAGCTGGCCAATTGCTTCGGCAAGCTTCCAAAATAGTCCTTTGTAATAGCCAATTACAAAGATAAGAATTACTCACGCACACTTAAGAGTTCATAACCAGAAATGCACAGAATATATTCACGGCAGAGACGAAGTATTCAAACAGATACCCACGAGACCAGAATCTTCAGAATACAATCAGGCTACAATGCGAATCCAACAAGTTGTCCTCTGCAAGGATTCTATTCCAATCACGCCCCTTTTAAGTCCTATGGGTTGTGGCCAATTACCAATCAGCTGTGGCCCATCCTTCTCCCTTCTTTTTCTGCTGCCTCCTCCTCCTCCTAATTAGCCTCCGTGTTGTTGCATTAATCAGGGCCTTGTCATCGCTGGTATCAGAAGCCGAGGGTTCCTGATAACTAGTGGACGGTCCAGCCACAGGTACAGTATCAGCAGCCAGTTCCTCCCCCTCCATCCCACTCTGTCTCCAGGTCTTCCACCAAGTTGGAATAGGCTGCCAGATCCACATTACACTGTCAAGCCACAACACTATCTCTCTGTTAATGCAACTGAGGAGTACATTGGGGTTTTTGGCTGCTGCCACACACTGCTGGTTCATATTTAAAAAGGTAATATAGGTAAAGTGATAACGTAGGTAATGCAGATAATGGTTTAGGAATCTGAAGTTCTTTTGGTGGCACCAACTCTTAAGCCAGTGATTCATTTCTGAAATTCTTTGTTCCCTCATTGGATGTTGACTTTTCTTTGGAAGTACAAATGAAAACACCACTTATGTTCCTAAATTCTTAACTTGCTTGCCTAGCTGCTCCTAATTTCTCAATATTGTTTTCAGGTTCATTGTTGTGTCTTTCATCCCTGCGTGAAGAAGAAATGGGTAGTAATCTGTGGGCTTGATTATTTTAGTCACATCATTGATTTTTGCTCCAGGGAGACATCATACTTCCTTAGATTTAATGTCCAGTCTACAAATAGCTGCTTCTCTTCCCCTGAGAATTGAATCTCCTATTACCAACACTTGCCTTTTCCCCCTAGGGAAGTCTGAGTTACTTTTTTTCCTTTCACAGGAGCACTTGAAGATGCCTCTTTTCTAGGTTTCTGCATGTTTTCTTCCAGGGGAGACTATGAAATCGATTGCTCAGCTCCAAAAGGGCTAGACTAGACATTAGGGCCATAGTTCTTGGTTGCTGTTCCCTTCTATGAATCATATGTTTCTATCAGTCTTCCTTTAAAGCTTCATATGCAGGGTCATTTCTTTTAGAAGTGGTTTGTTCCTTACCATGTTCAATTTGGATATAATCTTCTTGCTTAAGTTGGAGTTTCTCGTTTTTATAGGTTGAGGTTCAGAGTGGTTAGAGTTAATTCTAGACCCTTTACTTTTTCTTCCAGTGATTCTTTTAGTTTATATGTAATTTGTGATGTGTAATTTGGGTCTTCCATGGGCATAAGCACATACATGGAACATATTTTACAAATCACAACAGCGTCAGTCTCTTTCCCTGACTATGTTTCTTTTTGCTAGTTTGTTTAAGGATTAAAATTTTCAAAGTTTATAAACACTTAAATGCAAAAGATTTAACCACAGATCTAGGAAAAAAATTCTAATTAAGTTTTTAAAAAATTCTAAAAGTTCATTTTAAAAATGTAGACATATGTAAAAGTGTGCACTTTTTGGATGAAATCCTTTCTGGGAGATACTTTGCTCTTAGCCCTCCATTCCTTGCCTTGAAAATTTATCTCTTTCCTCCTTATCTAGAAGTGTTTTGTACATATCCCTTTTCTCCCTGCCTTCTTGTCCTTCAGTTGCCTCCCGCTGCCAGGGTTTTTGAGTACGAAGTCAGAGGTGGTATTCAGCCAGTCCTGACCAGTTCGGGAGAACCAGTAGCGATAATTTTGATTGGTTCGGAGAACAGGCAAATGCCACCTCTCTGTCTCTCAGCTGGGCCGCCAGGCCAACTCTGCTGAGTGGCTGGGTTGCCTATCAGTTGAGTTGCTGGGAAACCTCTCAGCTGGACTGCTGGACGGCTTCTTAACTAGGCTGCCAGGTGCCTCTCAGCTGGGATGCTGCTTAGATGGGCAGTTGGCCTCTTGTCAGCTTCTCAGTGTGCAGCATGCAACATGCTAGAAGATGCAACATGCATTGGCAGAACATGCTTCTAACATGAAGCATGCAAGAAGAGCAGCAATGGTCTTCCGAGTTACTTTTGAATTATTTCTTCAGATTGCTTTATATAAATTTTGGTTAACTCCGTGAAGCAGTTAATATAAATTTCAGTCTATTTAATAAGATTTAATTGCATGCTTACCTAACTACAGTATAAACTGTAAAAGGATTAACTGGATTAACTAAAATGACAGATAAGATAGACCTGCCTTTTCAAAGCAGGTGCTCCCAGATATTTTTGACTTAAACTCCCCTAAGGCCCAGGTTTCCCCAGTAGGAAAATAGGCTGAGTAAATGCTGAGAATTGAAGAATGGTAAATTCTTTTTTTTATTTTTTTGTTTTTATAATTCATGTTGTATTTACAATTTTCCTTTCATACCATACATATTTTGTGGACAGTGTATTGACTGGATCAATGTCCTTTTTAAAACAATGC
>JANHFQ010002671.1:50114-62938 GCA_032468035.1 Aparallactus werneri
AGATGTTGAACAAGAGAGGCGAGAGAACCGACCCCTGAGGCACCCCACAAAGGAGGGGCCGCTTATATTCTCAAAGTAATACCACTCTTGACCTCAATCGGTAGTTTACACTGATGTGGTTACTTTAATTTTGGTAACTGGTGGCTTTTTTCCTCCCTTCAAGTCAGTGTTGATTCCTAAAAACTGCTTGGACTGGTCTTTGCACTTTTCTTGGCAATGTTTTTGCAAGAGGCTTGCCGTTGCCTTCATCCTAGGGCTCAGAGTAGTGGTGGGCTGCTGTCGGTTCGGACTGGCTCGCCTATACTGGTAGTTACGACCACTGTTTGGGCCCACCCACCCATCCACCCAGGCGCTATCCTATCCTATATATCTCACCTTTTTGCTCGCGCGCCCCACCCTCGCAGTCCAACTGCTTTCCGTACCTTGCCTTGCTTTAATTCCTCAGGGAAAGCTCAGAATTGAAAATGAAGTGGTTTTTCAGTGTTTCTCAGCCAGGGGAACATGAATATGTGTAACTTTTCCAAATCTGAGCTGTGTTTCCCAATCTACTCACCCTGGCTGCCATGCACAGGAAATTCCCTTGGTTTTGCAGCCGCATGCAAGCGAAAGGGGTGTGCGTGCACACGCTCACATTTTTGGCGAACCGGTTGTTAAAATATGTGTTAACATATTTGTTAACTCTGTCTCAGAGTGACTGACCTAAAATCATTTAACTGCTTTAATGCCTAAGGCAGAACCGAAACTCAGACAGATGCCTTAAACCATTATAAAACTAATTTTCTGCTTAGTGTATTATGAACCTAATTGACAGAACTGCTACTTAAAAGAAAAATATGTCATGACGTCAGCTCAGACAAAGCAAAAGTTCATTCAGAAAGGTAGTACAAGTTCAAATTATGCTTAAAGAAGCTCTGAAATATATGTACTTTCTCAGCAAAATCACATTTGATTAAAAAAAATCATCTTATTTCCCAATAAACAGAAGTCTGCTAAGCTACAGAAGATTGAAAACATGAAATAAATTCCTTTCTCAGATAGGAGAAATTTTTATTAAATGCATCAGATTAAAATATTAGTTTAATACCAAGTAGAAAAGTATCTGTGTATTCACAATGCCTATAAATTGAATTGTTTCTCAAATTTAGTCAGTTAGCACTCACAAAGTAATGTCAATGAACTTTTAAACTACTTTAAAATAACACTCAGTTAAGCTAATTTGAGAGGAGCTCTAGATACCAAAATTAATTATGGCAAAATTTATTTATATCCTTTTTATAAATAAGGTGGCAATCACACACAATACTTCCTCCTCTTTTCCCTACTACAACAACCTTGAGTGAAGAAATGCACATGTAAATTAATTACTGCTCACACGCCTTGCCTCATTCACATTTTACCCAAGATCCAAATAGCAGGAGTCTTTTGGATGTGATCTATGTAGTCCCTAAACAGTAAACTGATCACACATATCAGTCAAAATATTCTCTCTCCTGAAAGTCTATAATCCTTGTTACTTACAAGAAAGTAATGAGTGATGGCACTAAACTCTAGCCAGTGCATGGTGTATTTCTCACTTATATTCAAGAGCCTTTGAAAAAGATAAGTTCCTGAGGAATAAAGCAACATATGAATGACGTTACTGTTTAGAACCTTTAAAAACTATTTTCTTTCATGACAAAATGGGAGTCAACACTTTATGGTTGCTTGAAGTAGAGTATGAAATATCTCAACAGATATTTCCACAATTAGCTCCAGGTTATTAGAACACCTTGAAGCAAAAAAAAAAAATAGACATTTTTGTTACAGTAAAACAACATTTTAAAAAATCAACTCATCATGCATTGTCCTTTCAATACCATTCTACTGTCACTATGAGTATGGTTGATCTTCATGACAAGAACTAAAGTTTTAGACCTGTTGTCCGTGTTTCACTGAAGAAAAGTCCTTTAATGTTGAGAATTTTGCAGTAGCATTTTCACTATTGAACAGAAAGCTATTTTAAAACTACAGATATAACTAGACATAATCTTTAAGGAAATAAAAAACAGGCAATCCCCAGTAATATAACTCATATGCGGAAAAGAATTTCTTCTTTTCAAAATGAAAGGGAAAATAAACAAAAATTAAATATAAAATTTATTGTTCATTGTCCACCAGTACAAAAATACAGTATAGCATGCTGAGATAAGGCAACCACCATAACATTCAGTGAGATTTTCTTTTTGTTCCATTAATGAAAAACTTGGAAGATGAATACACAAATACATAAAAGCAAAGTTTATATAAATCAACCAAATGGAGTAACAGGCAATTATATCAGGAAAAAGTACACATAATCATATAATTTGTATTTGTTTCATTCTATTCCTGGAGCAAGCAGGAAAATGAGGCTATACATACCACAATCCTAATGTATTTGGGAATAAATCCTATGGAATACTCTTGTACTAATACTAATTAGTACTTAGGAATACTTACTACTGACTTCTGAGCAGACATGCATAGGATTGCATTGTTACGATAGTCTCTATAGCAGATTTATCGGTTTAATCAATTTAACTTCTCGAGATTTATAGATATGATTCTAGTTTAATCTTACTCAATTTGGCAATTTACATATGAGATAACTCCCATAATTTCAGCCAATATGAATTGTGGGAATTGTATCCTAAATATGTTTAGCACTATCAGGATGAGAAATACTGAATTAAGTTCATGTTAAAGGAAAAGAATCCACATAATTCTTTTCTCAAAATATACTAAAATGAACAAGTTTTATTTGTAAATATTAAAAAAAGATCTTCGCAATTAATGCCCTCAACATAATCATACGTGTTCCTATAATTTGGCTTTAAATTCCATTGAAACCTGATTACTCATGCAGTTAAAAGTTGAAGCATTTATTTGTTAAGGCATTTAGCCATTTTTTTATTCTATAAATATCCATTTCAGTGTAAACAAGGGAGGGCATACTACTTTATTTGAATTCACTGTGTGAATTTGGTTTACTATCTACAGTATTTTTTTCAGAGCACCAACGTTTTTATATGAAAAAAGTTAGGGCCACATTTAAATTTAGATGATGAGCCTATACAAAATAGATCTTCAGGGTATTATAATTCATCTCCAAAATGTTTTTTCTTGAAAGCATCCCCTGTTAGCTTCTCTTGGGCTACCTTCATCCCTTGGATGACTGCAATATTAAAACACAAAATATTCTTAGTACTTGGTTCAATTCAATTAAAATAACTGAGCAAAGTTATATTTTATAAGCTACTGCAGAAAATATACACATAAATATAAGCAATATTTAAAGTAGCAACATTATCTTCATAATGCATTCCTATTATGGCTCTTTTGCAACTTCTTTTCTTGACTTGTTTTTCCCCCCTGTCAACGTTTTCCCAGACTGAAAGTCCTCAATTATTCCTAAAAGTGATGTCTGTTAAAAGGCAGTTTTAAGAAATTATAGCTGCATTAATTTATTAAATACATACCCAGCCTTTTATTTTATAAAACTCAAGTACCATATATACTGTAGCTCTATATATCACTTTACTCTTTCGATAAACTGTATAAGCGTTCCTATGTATCCAACACCATTTTCTGATGTCCACTTCTGGCCTTTCATGGTGTAGCTGTCAAAGTTGACTCGCTTTCTTCGTTGGCTGCATCAACTTCCAGCTCTCAGTTTGTCAAACAGAAACATGAGGGGGGCTGGTAAATTCCTAGGTTGGAGGCAGTCTAAGTAATGTATGAAAGCCTTCTGCTACTGGAAAGGAAATAACCACAAAGGCCAAGTTCTTGGAACTACTAGCACAAGGATAGGGAACTTTAGCTCTTTTATGACTTGTGAACTTCAACTCCCAGAATTCTTTTTCTTCCATGCTGGCTCAGTAATTCTGGGGGTTGAAGTCCACAAGTCATAAAAAAGCCAAGGTTCCCTACCCCTGTACTAGCAGGTGCAAATTGTTTTCCTAAAACGAAAGTACTGAGTGTAATTGGTAGACAATGAATTGTGGGTAGTCCAGGGATGAAAAGTTGTTGTTTTTTTACCTATGTGGGTTTTCGTGGGAAAACCTCAGAGCTGACTTTGCTTCTACTGTGCCTAAATGGATCTTCCAATAAAGTTTTACTCTGGGTAGTTCCTACAATCAGGAGTTTCTTTTTTGGGATGTGCCAAATGCGATGGTTGACATTAAGTCAGCTCTCAGATTTTCTGGCAAAAACCCACATATATTAGATGCCATAATTAATATTCATAAACGGCATTTTAAGGATGTCAAGGTAAGGAGTCCTGGAATGTACTGAACATCCTTCTAGGTGCTGTGTGGCTTTTTGAATGTCAACTATCAAACTTTGTTCAAAGCATTTTCTCCCTTAAGACATTTTGAACTCTTAGTGTAAGTTCCTCAGAATATAAGCTCTGATCTCTCTCCCCCCACCCCCACAATCAGAAGTCAATCTAATTTGGCACTACTGTATAATTCAAGTCTCCTTTACTAAAATCCAATTTAGATGCAATTCATTCATACCTTGATCAGCACTAGTATAAAAATACTTGTAGTTGGGGTTTCCTTTCTCATTTATGATCTCTGGATGGACCTTTCCACTGGGATCTGTGTAAAAGAAGAGATCAGTGAAAAATGATGATTGCAATCTAAAAGGCATTATTTTATCCTTCAACACAAATTGATGAAGAACCATATTTATGTCATACCCATGAAAAGAATTCTAGGAATGTAACCTCCATCCGGACTAAAAGCTTCATGCTTAGGTTCTTCTTCATCCTGTAAATAAAATAAAGTTTTTAAAAATTAGCTTTATTTCTGCATGAATCCTCCTGAATAACCTACTGTATATCAAAATCAGAAGGAACAAAACAGTAGTATAGCAATAGTTCACTACTCCTATGTTTCATATACAACGCCTTCAGACAGATTTGGGAAAAGAAAAATCACTTTTTTAAAACCTAAGAGTCTTGGTGCTATCAATACAAACAATACCTGCTAAAAAGAAATAAAGTTTATATTCATTAAGTCAATTCTTTCTATTCTTAAATAATTCCTTAGTTAATCTTGATTTTGAAACTCAAAACACCTTCTTGAACTGAGGAACATATTACATCCTTATGTTTACAAAAATAGCTGTATATAAAATTTAGGGCATGAATAATGAATTACTTACTGAATAATACATTAAATACTTTTGAAATTGCATAATGCAAAAATAAATGATTTTCTTTTTAGAAACAAACATTTTATTATTATTTTATTTATTATTATGATTTATTAAATTTTTAGGACGCCCAACTCCTGAAGGATTCTGGGTGGCTTACAAGTAAAATAATAATAAACAACATATAAAAAATAGAAAAATAGCACCTAAAGTTAAAATTTAAAATACATTTATACAGCTAAGTTTTCTGTTACATGAATTTTACATGAACTAGAAACCCATGACCTCTTCAGTCATTTTTTCAGAAACATCACCTTATATAAACAGAGAAACAGAACAACCATGGGTTGGCAAAAAAATACATGGGAATGGGAATGATGTCAGACTTCTTGTCAGCTTCCCCACTGAGTTTCTTTCAATAAGCCCTGGAAACCACACCAACCTTCATTCCCTCCCTTCCTCCTTCCTGGCAGAAGTTCTGATATGCTTGAGAAGCTTAAAATTTAAGGGAAATATTCAGAGATGTATCTGCTCTGAAAGTAGTCCATGCTGATCTGTACAGCATATTCAAACATCAGCAATGGATCATAGAAAATGATTTCTAACATTTTGTATTACATAATAAAATGCTTTATGATGTTTATGTCGTAAAATGTTTTGTAAAATGGGCCAAATTTCAGTTCCAGAGAAATTACAGGTCCTACATTTTGGATGCATTCTTTCAGTTAACCAGTTTGAGGCGTCTTCATTGAAACGTTTTTGCCCTGTGATGCATCTTTTCACACAGCTGAAGGTTACAGATGCAGGAGTTTTAGTAGTATATAAATAGCATTCAAAAGAAGAGTGATTCATTTCGGTATTCTAGAGACTTACCTCAAGGTTAACCATCACAAAATTATGGGCAAGCTCAGAGATTTCCTTTGATTCAGCAAACTTTGGTTTTAAAGCTAATGAAATAAAATATAAAAGGGGAAACCAATCAATAAAGATGCAAATGTAGCAGGGTTGGATTCAGACTAAATGGGATGCATCTAGATCCCACTGAATCCAGTACTTATAGCTAGTAGTGACTAACTCAGGGATGCAGTCTATGATTATATCTGACCATAATTTAGTGGGTCACCACATGACTATGATTTATTTTACAAATTTTTTTGTAGTGGTTGTTAAGTAAATCTGATTTATCCTGTGTTTTTTTGCTAGAAACCGAGAAGAATATAACCAATACTGTTTTCCTTAAAACTAATTCAGAGATAGAACAAATGGACATCCTTAAACTGTAAATGGAAGCATAAACGAAATTAATACTGTATTACTTTCCTATTAATGCTTAAGGTGAGGTTAGTTCATCAGTGTACTAAACAGTTCTAGGAGTTTCTATATGAAAGCAATACAGACAGTCCTTGACTTACAACAGTTCACTTAGTAACCATTCAAAATAACGGTATTAAAAAGTGTGACTTATGACCATTTTTCAGTGTAACAACTTTTGTAGCATCCCCATGATCACATGATCAAAATTGAGGTCTTGGCAACTGGTTCATATTTATGACTGTTGCTGTGTCCCAAGATCATGTAATCACTTTTTGAGACCTTCTCATAAGCAATGGGGAAGTCAGATTTACTTATCATTTACTAACTGCAGTGATTCTCTTTATCAACTGTGGCAACAAAGGTCGTAAAATGGGACAAAACTCAAACAAATGTCTCACTTAACAACAGAAATTTTGGGCTCAATTGTGATCATAAGTTGAGGGCTACCTGTATACACATTATATACATTGTAAAAATACAGGTAGTCCTTGACTAACAACCATAATTCAGCCCAGAATTATGACTGTAGGTCACTGTGGACTTTTAGTGGGTCACCACATGACCATGATCTATTTTACAAACTTTTTTGTAGTGGTTGTTAAGTAAATCTGATTTATCCAGTGTTTTTTTTGCTAGAAACCGAGAAGTAAATGCTGGAAACTGGCAAACAATATGTGACTGTGGGAGAAGTGTGTGGATATTTGAACTTCAAAACTGGATTATACTTTTTTTGGGGGGGAGGTGTCCATTATAACTTCAAATGGTTGCTCAGCAACCGGTCCTTAAGTTAGAACTAGCTGCATGCTGTTTCAGAAATATTGCAAATTCTCCATCTGTTATTCCATGAAACGTCACTAACGTTGCCTGTGATATCTTACCTTTGCAAGCACCACACCAAGATTTATGAATTATTATCATCAGAGGCAATCCACTAAAAAATAATTGAAATATACAATTCAAGTAATTATCAACACATAGTTCAATTCCAAGCTCATCATATATTAAAGCTGTGATATTAAATCACCCGCCCAAACAAATCTGCACAATTCATAGGAAAGGGCCACATTGATTGATTAAAAGTAATTATGGTGCATAATCAGCTGTTTAGTAGCAGCAGTGATGGAGCTGGTAGTGTTGGTAAAGCGGGGAATACTTGGAAGTATTCAACAGTCTGTCTTTGGGAAGGCAGATTCTTTCTGCATGGCAGCAATATTTGTTGGTGAAGCTATGGTTAGAAAACACTAAAAAGCCACACAAATCTGGGCCCATGTATTGTATGGTTCATTGAATACCACGAATAATTTCACTTCTGTTCTGCAGCAAGATGAAATATTCTTAGTATTTACACTTACTTTCAAGCATGGATATTAATTACAGAATCTATTTTAAATAAAGTTGGACATCCCATCGTAGCTGTATTTCCAGACAATATGCTTTTTGTTCTTACATAAAAAGTATTTCATTCTAAAACAAATGATAGGTTTTGTCAGATCCCATAGATTGGAATGGAGTTTACTTTCATATTAGTCCATTCTTTTCTTAGAATAGGCTTTTCCTTTGTCAATCTTGCATGCTTCTTCCATCTACTCCTGTCTACAAATGGGACACAAGATGATGCTAGCAGGAAAGGAGTCAGTAGAAATGAATGCATACTTATTTTCCCTTGACAAAGGTTTCTACTCTTGAGAGTAAATATTTTCTAATTGCTCAGACTTCTTGACTGTTTTAGAGCATGATCAATTCAATAGTACCAGAGACTTCTGAACTTGTGCAACATGATATTCATCAGCTGCATTCCATTCCAAGGCTTAGCACTAGTACCAAAGCTTTAGCAATAGACATCTTCTCCCCAAATCCTTTCAGGTCTGAGTGCTGAGGTTGAAGTTCTCTGAATGCCTAGCGCTGAACTGATACAATTTAGGATTACAACATACCTGGCTGCAGCCTCCTTTTTCCCATCTTCTAGAGTTCTCCAGTGAATGTGATCTCCAAAACCTTGGAAGGAAAGAGTGAATATATATTGTCTAATTTAAAACAATGGCTCTCTGATCTTTTTGGCACCAGGGGCCAGTTTCATGGAATACAATTTTTCCACAGACCAGGAGGGAGGGATGGTTTTTGTTTCGCTCACTCACCTGCCACTCACCTCCAAAGTTTCTAATAGGCCATGGACTGCTATTGGTCCGTGGCCTGGTGTTTGGGGACACCTGTTTTATAACATTCATTACAGTATGTAAAATATCTATCGTGTGTAATTAGTTAGATTGGTAAACAGAAATGACATTTTCCAGAATGTCCTCAGTGACTCCATGAAATCTTACGAACTTATTGTGGAGAAAGCAATGTTATATTTTCATTGTAAATTGCATTATGTCCATTTCTTCAGAACTAGGTTAGTGAAACTCCACAGAAAATCACACTGCCTTAGCACAGCTCTGTAAGTATATTTAAAAATTTACAGAATTTGTGACATTAAAAGAAAGCTTGATTTTAAGAGACTTATAACAAAAAGTTGTACAATTAAAATAGGACAACCTATTTTAGATGCCTTACAGTTTAAATTCATCTTCATATTTTCACATATTGGAAACTGTGTGACATAGCTCACTTCCTACACATTTGTAGAAGAATAATTATGAATAAAAAGGCTTCCAACACAGCCTTTATTGGAGCTCAGTACCTTGAAAACCTCAGTTTTTACAATAACATCTATAAGCAGCATTATTGGCTGCTTATGCTAAAAAAATCCATATTACCCAAAGCATAATTAGAATAATTACATTTCAAACCTTACTTACAGAGTAAAACATTTATTCTTTGCTAATTGCTGAATAACTCAAGCTTCACAAAGAACAGAACTTCCTTTCTTAGAATAACCAATGTTACTTTTATATTTTCCTTCCCAAAGAAAGTATCACATTTGTCCCTGAATACAGAAGCTGTGTAAAGTTGTCATTGACACTGAGGATTGTGCTGCATTAGTTTCTACAAAGCAAGTAAGCCTATTTTGAAATGGTCAGATAGAAAAAAGCATTCTGAGAAATCATAATCAAGAAACATGAAAAGCAAAGAACTAAAATTTAAAAATTCAATCTATATTTGGCAGATAGCCAGAAATCCTCAGGAGTAACTTGTCAGTGAATAATACTTAGTGGGGCAGTTGTGAATAGACTCAGTCATTTCCTGTCTTGCTTAAAATTTAAAGAAGTAATTTGCATATAAGAGGCACTTTAAGGTGTGTAGGTGGCCATTAGACATTGGCTATACTGTATCTTAAATAACAATCACTCTGCTCAGTCGCCTGAATAGAATTGATACAATGGTAGAAAAAGCAGGATACGGTCAAGGAGATCCAGTTTAATGTCAAGTATTAAATTAGAAGACATGCCCTATTACCTACTTTATTATCTTTAACTAGTAGCAAACACCTAATTGGTTTTAAGAAATAATTTAGTAGACATTAAATAGCTAAATGCACAATTGTGCATTAGACTGTCACTTTAGGTTTTTTTTTTTAAATTTCAGAATAAGATTAAAAATTCTTGACTTGAACTTTGGAAACAAACATTTGGGGTAAATCTCTGAACTATTTAGAGTAAAGTATTCTCAGAAATCGTTCAACGACCATCTCATGGTTTGCGTAGCAAATTTGCTGTCGATACTTCGCGGGATCGCAACTTAAACGAGAAGAATTATAAGGTAAACCTTACCATTTCTCAGTTACTCAAACCCTCCCGCGCGGAAACTTTTCCTTGTTTAGTCCCCCCGCCCAAAAAAAGCAGAGGCATAAAAAAAGAAAAGAAGAACAAATGGTTTCTAACCTTTTCCAAGCGGTTTTTCACTTGCAGCCGCAGCGAACCAGTGGCAAAAGGAAGACAAAAGGAGAGGGAACAGCGACGCGAGACGAACTTTCATAGCGGCAAGCGCGACTCCTCTCCCGGGTGGAATCGCCGGTCAGCTTCGCCGCGGATCCGGATCAATCCAAGTCAGCCCTCCCGTGAAAAAGGAAGTGATGCTAACGGGGCGGAGCTGGGAGGGATTTGTTCAATGTGAGTCCGGGGTAAGTTTGAAGGAAACGAAGAAGAGCGTTCTCCAGCTCTTTAGTGGGCGATTCAACCTTCAGATGCAACCTATAGCTGTTTCTCAAGAAATATTTTATTGTGCGGTGGTGACGATCGAGATATCGTCTGACCTGTTTGTCCCTTTGAATGGAGTCCAAGCTCGGATCAAGGGCAGCAACGAGATGTTATGTCAAACTTGTCAGGGAAAATATGACCGAGCCCGTTCTGCGCTGATTTAAGCGCTCTCTAACCCGTGTCGTATTATGTTCGGTGGGATTTACGTTAAGTTTCTGAAACTGGCAGAAACAAGCTGAAATCTTATTCTTGTGCATGAAAGCGGGATCTGAAAGAACGGCGATTCCCGCTTCCACAGAAGCAGTCCCTGCTCGGTTCCCTCAGGTGCGAACAGCTCCTGCGCCTTAAAAACAACAAGGCGGTTTGGTATGTCTAAGGAAAACCACAAGTCCCAGCATCCATCGCTGTAAAAGTATCTTCTCCCCCCCCCTCCCCAATGGTCGTGCATAGCACTCACAGCCTTTGCACTTGCCTTTAGCGGGAGCCGTGGAAGGGTGCGGCTGCCGGCGCCCATTTTATACACGCGAATCATTTTGTCCGCCAATTGGAAGAGAGGGGCGGGGCCATGGTCCCGTGGTTCCAGGCCCTTCTTGGTCCAGAGCCCTCTCATTCTCTCCTCCTCACCGCCATCTTGTTGTTGCCGCGTGTTGCTTTTGGAAGGTTCGTCGGACTGAGGTGAAAACTTCCCGCTTGACCCTCCGATGCTCTTGCGCCCGTCGCGAGCCTGCGAGTCGAATCGGGGGTTGCTTGGCCGGCGCGCAGAGCGCCATGCACGGTGGGAGGGGCTGCTGGTGGGCCGAAGAGCGAGGGGGAGGAGAGTGGGCCTGGCAAGTAATTCGCCTCCGGGAAGCCCAGGTTCCCTTGGTCCGCCTTGGTTGGCTTATTTCGCATTCCGGGGACCCTTTGCCTTGACCGCTCGCGCTTTCCCTTTGTCAGGGTTGGTTTATGTGCTTCCGGTCGTGTGAATGCACATTTTCTGCCACCAACCCGAGACTAGCGAGGTGTCTCGTGGACCTTTCGAAAGCTCCACTACTACTTGTTTAAAGCACAACAGTGGCGGTTCCTCTACTTCCATAAGTGAAGAAAAATTTCCCCTGGGCCCAGGATCTCTCACTTTCCTGTAAAGTCGCACTTCATTCTCCTTCCTCGGAGGAGAAATTTCCCCTGGATTCTCTCCAACCCTTCCCTCAGGAATGAAAGCTTCCATCCTTGGGTTGGAAGACGGTTTCGTCAGACCCTTTCCCCCGCTTTGGGCTCTGGAGTTGTTAGTATGCAGCCTTTTAACCCGCTGTAGATTTTCACGTATCTCTAGTTTTCTCTTAATCGCTACACTCGTGATTTTTAATTTTGTGCGACTTAGTTTTCACTGTCTTTTCTCCGGAGTGGTCCCCCGCCCTTCGTATTATATCTTGTGTTGCAATTTTTACAGATTGTGCCTTTTACAAATTGACATCCTGCTGGTAGAAAAAGAGGTCATTAGATGTCTGAAATAAGGCATATTATTGCTATTAACCATTACGAGTAATATTAATCTTTATCTCATGACTAGGATAATTAGCCATTATATCAGCAGTTCTTTGATATGCCAAGTTCCAAAGCAAAGAGGATTTTGGCCTTCTTAATAGATGTCTATTTTGCAGGAATAATACATTATGTCCCCCCTCAAATATTTTCTGTGCTTGTTTCACCTACCTTGGGTTACAGATGTTCCCCTGATTTTATTAAAGATTAAAATTTGTTCCAATGCAATACAACTTCCTTTTCCATAATGTGAGCAAATTTGTATTTTCAAGATCACTGACAAAGGAATGTATTTACCTGTTTCTGAGATCATCTTTCTCACTGTGTTAAGTAGGGGCTTAACTTTTCTGTTTCCTTGTCTAATATGCTGTCATTTTAAATTTACAGGTATTTCAATTCTGCAAAGATTTAAGTCAATTATTACCTTAGAGTTCTATATAGATCTGATGGAATATAACATTTTGTATTATAATGAGAAAAAAATGCACCCTAGCTTTCAACTTGCTGGATTCACATGCTCTGCTAAGCACAGAACAGCATGGTTAGCATTATTTTATTTTTTTAATTTATTTTATTTATTTGGATTTTTATGCCGCCCCTCTCCTGAAGGACTCGGGGTGGCGTACAAATATAAAAAACACAGAGTATAAAATTTAAAAAATGAATTAAACCTAA
>JANHFQ010002683.1:25591-36891 GCA_032468035.1 Aparallactus werneri
TGCTCATCTCCGTTTCAAAGCCAAAGAGCCAGCGTTGTCTGAAGACATCTCTGTGGTCATGTGGCCGCATGACTAAATGTTATGAATACAACTCTACAAATTTTCCTCCCCTATAGGTTATTTTATTATGCTAGAACACTTCCCACACCCAAATCTTAGCTGTCAAAGCTTAATTTTAAAAGATTGCACTGAAAATTTGGTCACCTCTTTTGGAGAACCTGATTGCAAAGGAGAGCTGCAGTCCTACCCTAAACCTATCTAATAATTACTGAATCTAATATATCTTTCTAGTAAAGGATTGTGATCTATGTTTTATTATTTTAAAAGTCTTAAACTGTACAATCATGCCTATATTAATAATGATCTTTTGCTTTATTTCATAATATGGCCTTTTACAATAATAGTAACTGTATACATTCTGAAGTTTGTCAAAAAACAGTTCAATTTATAGTATTTATTTCTCTAGGAAATCGCTAACTTCTCAGTTTTAGTGGTATAATTTCTAATACCTATACAGATAGGATCCAGAGTTTGCCTCCCAAGAGCAAAATTCTTTCATATTAGGCATCTGATCCAAAGGAAGGAACTTGCTAATGAATTGAGAGATCATTTTCATTGATTTCTCCTTGCAACCTCTCTAAATCTGTTCCAGAAAGATTGGGAGTAGTTTAGGTGGAGTGAGGAATGGGGAAGGGAGTTAATAAAAATTGCTTTGTTTCATGTCTCTGTAAATGAAAGCATTGTGAGCAAAAGTCTGTTCAAGGGATGCTACTGCTGGTAAATTCTGGATCCCATCTTGGGTATTTTGAGATCAATTTGTATATACCACATACTAAGCAGTTAAAAGATTGTATCTGCTGCCCTTAGTAAAGCTGAAACCAAATTTCTTTTGTAGGAATGTTGTGGATTTCGAACATTCCTTTATATTTTGATTTCTTTTGAAACCAACTGATTTAATTTGAATGACCATTTTCATAATTTTATTTCCATAGTTTTTCTTTTTTTCTTCTTGCAGGGGGAGTATAATGTGTTTGCCAATAAAAATTCTGTTATGATAACCATGTGTGATGCTGTCTTGATAGTTATTTTAGATAAACCGATATTTCAAAATAAGGCTGTGGTTCTTCAGGACAAATGCTACGGACAAGAGCCATCCATTGTACACAGGTTAGGTTGTTACATTTATCAATGGATCTAAAAGCTGGCACAAGGCAGCTTTCCCACAGTATATGCTGTTTTGTGTTTTGAGGAAGGTGTCTGTGTAGAACCGCCTCATGACAATTTTTGGAATATCGAAGAGTTTCTGGACTTTTCTGTTTATTTTCTATAGACAATATTTTCCTTATAATCTGGGATAAAGATAGTCCTCAACTTAAAACAGTTCATTTAGTGATCGTTCAAAGTTACAACAGCACTGAAAAAAGTGACTTATGTCTGTTTTTCACGTACGACTGTTGCAGCATCCCTATGGTCATGTGAACAAAATTCAGACGCTTGGCAACTAGTTCATATTTAAGATAATTGCAGTGTCCCGGGATCATGTGATTACCCTTTTCAACCTTCTTACAAGCAAAGTCATTGGGGAAGCCAGATTCAGTTAACAACCATGTTGTTAACAACTTCAATGATTCTCTTTAGCAGCTATGGCAAGAAAGGTCATAAAATGGGTCAAAATTCACTTAAATGTTTCACTCAACAACAGAAAGGCTTGGCTTAATTGTGGTCGTAACGCGAGGACTACCTGTATATGGGGTACTATACAGTGGTGGGATTCAAAAATTTCCCCTACCAGTTCTGTGGGTGTGGCTTGGTGGGCATGGCTATGTGTTCAGCCAATCAGAGGTATTTGCCGGGATCAGCCAATTGGGGTATTTTCCAGTTCTCAAAATTATCGCTACCAGTTCTACGGAACCTGTCGGAATAGGCTGAATCCCACCACTGGTACTATAACTTTTAAAGCTCCTTGTGAAATCTGTAGAATAAAATCTTTCATCTTCCAGATCTTTTATCCTGACCTCTGCCACTCAGTCAAGCCTCCTCACTCAGATCACTCTATGCCAGCAACTTGGCCGCTAAGTGTTGAAGTTACACTTGCAGAAAGAGCTGCCAGTGATGTTTTTCACACAGAAAGATAGGAGACAAATGTAATTATTAAAAAATACAAATATTGTGAATCACAAAAGCAATAAGTTTGAAAAGTAAAAGCATGAGGCAATAAAAGCGAATTATGGCTGTCATTCTGTGTTTTCTTAAATACGTTCTGGTATGATCATTTTAGGTATTTTATATACAAAATAAGACAAGTTATTAAATTCCTTCAGAATCCTAGATTCCTACTATTGCCTCTCCTCTTAAATCTGTGTTGCTTCTGCTGCTTTCAGCCTCAGGATCAAATTAAAATGCAGCCTCTAATCAAATGGAGTGCATCTCCTGGTTTAATGTAAGCACTATCCAAGCAGTCTGGCCATTAACAGTTCTAATACAGTTACACCAAGGAGGAAAAGTTAATGTCTTCATTTTGGCTGTAACTAACACTTGATGGAAGTAAAATCATTGCATAAGTTTTGATACTGTCCCAATCTATGGAGTTTCACTTACCCACTGATCGCCACCATTCCTATCTTTCTGCAGTTGCTATGGCAATGGCTCTATTCTCTCTTCGATATTTCATTCTCCTGGCTCTGTCTGTATGTAGGCTGACTTGATTTTGCATCCAAATTGTCATTACAAAAGCAAAGATCCAGCTAACAGAAGATTAACATGTATTAAACAAAACCACTGTTTGTACGGCAAACCTCTATTTGAAGATAATGGAAACTGGATAGTCTAAATATAAAATAGCTTGATATTGGGGTTATGTGGATATCCAAGTAGAAATAATTTGTTCCCCATGAGTAGAATACTTTCTGAAGAAGAATACTTGGGGTTTGGTGCTTGGATCTATTCAATTATCCTGCAGTTTACATGGAAAATATATAATTAATGGGAATAAATTATTTCCAAAAAGACAAAAGACAACACTGACGCTGTTACCTACTTTGGGTAATGAAACATCTGCAAGAAAACAAGCAAGCTCAGAGAGCACGAAGGACCCCTTTTTTCAACTCTGAGCTACAAATATTCTCCTTCATTGCTACAAAAGACTCCGTTAACGTTCCACAATTATTGTGTATTTTCCTTTCCACAATAATGAAATGGATTCCCCTTATTGGAAAGACTTCATGCATGCTATTCAGCCTTTGCATACAAAGCCTATCCAAGTATGATGAGTGCCTCCACCACAGCCCTTGACCTTCCTTCTCAAGTGGAATGAAGGAAGGCAATCTAGCCAATATACCCATCTCTCCCTTCTGTGATTAGAACCATGAGACTTAGATATGTACATAAAAGAAGAATATCTCTACAACTCCATCTAAAACAATTTTACTGAGTTTAATTTTTCTAAATCGTTTTACAACCTACAGTAAGCATAGAACAGTTTGGAAAAACTTAAGACATCTTTGAGATAAACACTTCATATCTTGTAAGTAGAGTAACCCCATGGCCTTTATTATAAAGAAGGGTATTTCATAAAGCTGTCTTTTATTTATTTTAGTCATTTAACTTTTACCTTACAAATAGTACTATACCTACTCTAACGTTCTATGGAAATTGAATTGTCATTTTAAAATAATTTATATACTTATGTTTGACTTTAGATATTTTATTAGAATATATGTTTTTGTAATATTTTTGTTGGTTTTGCTCTAGAGTTCAACTTTGTAAAGCAAAGTTATAAGCATAAGCAATTAAATATGTTTATCCTTATGAATCATGGTTGTTCATTTTTTTCTAAGAAAAAACTGTATGGTTGCCATAGTTCAAAGCCAGCTGAAACAATGTTTGTTCAATTGTATTCATACATTAATGTAAGCAGAACTGTGGCTAGCTGAATAAGGCATAACTGGCTGAATTTAGAGGTTATACTAAGCTAAGAAATGGTTCATTACCGAACCCTCTCCAGATTTCATGTACTGAGACATGAATTTGACTTTCCATGCCTTGGAAGCAGGGGTAAGTTCAGGATCTCATAGTTATCATGACAATTAGGGTTTATCCAAAATCATCACAACTATCTTATGTGATACATATACACACTGGAACTGGTTTTCATCTTACTACTGACAAGACTGTGAACTGATAGGAGAGGAGATTAACTTCAATCCATTATCATAGCAGATTACTATCTAATTGCCTTGAGATTTGCAGGCACTAATAACTATCTTAGAAGAACAGGTTCATTAAACCAGTCCACCTCAAGCAGCTTATAGATCTACTTAGGCACTTGGGAAATTCCCAGCAACCCAGAAAAAAATTGTTTATTTTAAACTATGGGGCTACTGTTCTCAACTAGCTTCCAAGTGCTCCTTATTTATTGATAATCTCCAAATGATAAAGCACCAGATGACATGCCAGGAGTAATGTTGATGAAAGACAAGGAATAAAAAGGACTGGAGACAGTTATAAGTCCATGCTTGAGCCTATACCATGATGGTATTTACGATCCTTCAGCTAGGCCCTGAAGATGTGGCTTTTTAATCAAGTACATTAGGGTAGCGTGTCTGGCCTTTTTAACTTTTAAAAAAACTTCTAAATTTTAAATTGTTTTTCCCCACTTTTTAAAAATTTAAATTTATTTGGATTATTATATTTAATATACTTTTAACTTTTGTATTGTCTGTTTTTTATGCTTCTACGCCACCCTGAGTCCTTTGGGAGAGGGGTGGCATAAAAGTCCAAATAAATAAATAAAATGGTAGAGCGCACAAATATTCTATCAATAAAGTATCAATGGGTAATGTCATTTGAGTGACACATTCCATTCTTAGCTTTGAGAACCTAAAATACCTTCTTGCTGATCTTTTAGGGCAGTTTGGCTAGTTTTTAAAAGACAAAATCACCCACGTTTGCTCTGAGGTGGATACTGAATGGACAGAATCATGTGAGATGATTTTCAATATTTTGCATGATCAGTCAGGACTGTTTTGAGTCTGTGATGGCTGACAAAGTTGACATAGTCATGTGTAGGATGAATCAAACAATTGGCAAATTAGCCCCATAATATGCAGACAAGAGAAAACATAATGGCGTGAGTACAAAAAGTGAATTCATCTTTGCAGAAGAGGCAGTGCCTACTATTTGAAGAAAGCAGTGTTCTTCCTTCTCCTTGACCTAGCTTTCCTTGATAATAATCATTTAGTTTCCTACCATTTCTTGGTAAGGTTGAAAAAATGATTAGTTTCTATACAGAAGGTCTTGATTATTTAGATCTCTTCCATCTAGGAATCAGGCTTAGACATAGAACAGATTGCATTGATTATTCTCATGGATGATCTGCAATGGGACTTGAAGGGAAGTGAGGTGGTTCACATTATTATGCATTCAATAGCATTGGTAATTATCCTTTTTAGCTAGCTACAAAAATCAGAGATATTATGGCTCTAATCCTTCCTAATCAGTATAGGTAGCCCTCATTTAACAATCAACAGCTGATTGTCAAGTAAACAACTTGGTGGTAAAAAAGCACTTGCTAAATGAGTCCGTCAGGATAGGGCGGCATAGAAATATCATTAAATAAATAAATAAATAAATAAATAAATAAATAAAACCATGATTGTGCTTACAATCTTCATCTTCCTTCTGCTTTATAGACCTATGAAAGTGGTAAATGTGAGGATTGGTCAGAAAGTTTAAGTAAAAGATGTGTTAGATGTCCTGTCCTAATATCCAGAAACCGTAAAGAAGAGACAGTTTCTTGAAACTGAATTCTAGCATGGTGGGGCTACTGCTGGTACAAAAAACACTCAAATCTTGGATTTTCCATCCATGAATATCCTAAAAAAGATTGGTGGGACCAGTATATAACATTCGTTGTAGGACAGCCTACCACCTGAAGTCAGATTGGCTTCACTTATTTTGTCTTTCATAAGAATGGAAAGGTATGGAAGATTTTACTTACAGCAGCAACATATATTATTCTAATGGTGGAATGCTTTTAGGGATATTTTAATATCTGAATATTGTAGGCTCTCTAGAATTTTATGAGTAAGTAGTCCATCAACTAAAATGAATAAAATAAATTCCTAAACATGTAAATATTTACAGAATTATTTTCCGTTTCTTCCCACTTCCATTATTTTTCTTTTAATGGTACAAAATATATGGCTTAATTATTTGGCAGTTTATTGGTCATGTGAATTTGGGAGACTTTAGGAACCACAAATTAAAGTTGCTCAAGGTCTGTACTAATCCAGGCTGTGATCTGATCACTGCTGTTTATGAAGTAAGGCTAAATCTTGAACTTGAAGATTTCTTTACATTTTATAGGGATTTGTTTAAAAATACACTATGTGGATAAGGTATCCGTTTCATGCAGGAAAGAAATGTTTATTTGTAGCTCCTTTGTTGGTAATGGAAATAACTTTTCAGTTATTTCTGTAGTTTCTATTCCAAATGTCATTTTAAGGTTTTTGCCCACTCTAGCAAGACCAGAAAAGGTTAAATTAATTTTCCCCTTCTGTGATCCCAGTAATTATCAACATTTCTTTTGTCGTTACTGTTAAGTTCTGGGCGAAGAATGGAAGCTAGGCCAATGACTTCTAACAGCTCTTTATTCAAGACTGCCTAAGAGGCAAAAGTAACTCTACCTCACTCTCTGGCTGGCAGGGCCCCTTTTATAGGAAACTGCTTAGCCAGACAACCAATCAGGAGAAAGTATCTTCCCACTCCAGCAGACGACCTGAGTAAGAACTTTGATCTGAAAGAACTGAAATTATGTATACTATATACAATACATAACAGTTACCATGAGTATCCCAATAGAGAATACAGGGACCTAAAAAGGGTGTTCATGTGTATTTTTAAAAGCATACAAAATTGTAATTAACAATGCTAATTTGACTTTTACTTTGAAAAAGGTAGCATGAAGAAGCCCTAAAAATAGATATTTATAGAATTGACACTTAAAATGTAAAGACAATTGCATTTTTAACTATTGTGAACCCCACCTTATGAATAATGAGAATTTACAGGACAGTATGTTCTACTGAAGTTCTTGTAGTGCAGTAGCTCCACTGAAGGGTGTTTTTGGGTGTGTGTGTGCTAATTTTATAATTATCCCTATTTATGCTGTTTTATCTAATTTCAGGAAACATGTTCCAACAAACTGATTTTATATAAAAATATGTGCTTCTTCTGCTCTGTTTCTACTAATGGTTTAGCTAGACATACTATTCTTGCATACATGAGTGAAGAAATAACTGCTGGAACAGAACACTTTCAAATGATGCTTAGAAAAATGGCCTGTTCTTGTAAGTTTGTTGTCTTTTGCTTTCATTGCTATTATGCTATTTGGAACAGCACTAAATAGAAGCCAAGAGGTGCAATAATTAAGATTTATCTGATCAACTTTGTAAATGACAAATGTTTAATGAATGTGTCCAGCAGTGAAACCATTCAGCTATTCTTTTATTAAAAGACATTGCATATAGAAATATTTGATCTAGATTAACTAAGCATGCCTTAATTGAGTCAAAGAACATTCAAAGATCTTTATACTTAAAGCCATAAATTTTCCCCACTCCTTTCAATCAACAGTGTGGTGTTTTTAGGTTAGTAAAATTAACTTTGCTTTTAAATGAAATCTTGTTATGCACTCAATGGAGCTTGGCTCAAAAGGAATGCACTTAGAAAAACCAAGTGGGGAACAACTATTGCTGCCAAAGAGCAACTCATAAATCCTTTGTGATCTATCAGTGCATGCTGATTTGCCCTCTGCTTTCAATAGATATTTTCCTGAAAGCTGGTGAAGTTTTCTTTGTATGGACAGCATCTTAGCTAATAACAGGTATAACACTCATTGCAAATGAGCCCCAAGTGTTACTAGAGTCCTTACAACTGAATATCAATCAGCCAAAATAATTTGAAATCCTAGTAGGGCATTGCAAGCCACTGACATTGAAGGAGATGGACAATGGTTAAAAGGAAGATTTGACAATGCTATTAGCCCTTACCATTACTGATTCTTAACATCCTCACCCATTAGATACTTAATTAGCTGTGCCAAAGTTTAAATCATGTGCCAGAAGCTTAATTTAATTTGCCCAGTCTTAGCAACTACCATAGCAGTTAAGTTTGCATTTGAAAGAAATTACTATAGGTTACTCAAGCAAAAAGGTATTAAATACAAGAAAGCTATCAACACGTTAAAGTATCACTGCTCAGTTGCCTTAAAGGGAAAAAAGCACTCTGTTTGAGAATATTTCTGAAAATTTTAGCATAATCCACTAGACATTTCTGCTCCAAATATATGGATGCTGTTTATTATTTCACATTTGCATCTATGCTTTTCTATCCAAATTAGTAATCTCCAGATATGTAGGTTCCTCATTCCATATGCACATGTTAAGTTAGAGTCATACAGGCTGTAAATTATGAGTTCAACAAAGACTTAGATGCATTTAGAGCAACTGTTAAGTTAATCACTAAAATGAATGCTTGTATTGTTCAGAGCCGCAAGCCATATTAGTCTTTTGGACAACCCATTTGTATTAATAATGTGTTTAAAAGTTTCAGTTTTCAAAATTGGTGTCTGCTGGCCACACTGAATTCCAAATATCCTTATTTTCCCAAAATATCATATATTAATTTCTTGGTGCCGTTATAACTTACATAACATAAGACTTCCCTATTAAGCAAAGCCATGTCCTTGGGGTTTTATGACTAAACTGCTACCTTAGAACTTTAAAGAATGGTTGGAAAGGTGAGCAGGAAAATAAGTGATAATTAAGATGAACTTTCATGCATTGCTTTATGCCTATCCTAGCATCTTTACTGTAATTTAAACATTACAATTTATTCATTAAATGTGTATGCCACCCATCTCATCGAGGGGTCACTCCAGGCAGCTTACATCTAAGTAAAACAAGATAAAATATTAAAATAATAAATATTAACATGAAAATTGACTAGAAAATAGTCAAAGGTGACATGGAAGGGAGCAAGATGCACATAGGGTGGAAGTAGCATATTATCTTAGTCCATTACCAGTTCATAATAAATGTATTGGGCTAGCTATTAAAGTCATGAAAATCCAGTTTAGTCTGGACTCATTCAGACCAGATGAGCAAAAGAAATAGGATTTTCCAGAGTGCATCAGAAGTAAATGTTCCAATTGTTTTGAATGGAAATCAGAACATTAATCTTCCCTAAATGAACTTCTGATATATTGGCCATGTCTCCTGAAATCTTTTGGAAGTTGTACTCCAAGCATACCTACAGATTTTGAGAAAGCTGGTTTGAATAATTAAACCGATTGCAAATTGATTCACCTCAGAGAGATAATTCATTATATTAAAAGAAAGCTAACCAGTTTTAGAGATTTAAACCATGAAGAGACTAGAATGAGCTCTGATTTCATTAGGGACACTACAACAAGACAAATCATATACAGTATGCCAACTTGAGCCGGTGCTACCCACTGAGAATATGACTCAGCTGTAACAAATCTCTCACTAAAATATGGAATATGAAATAAGGCATTATGGATAAAACTGGCCTAAGATGTTATAGTGTATCAGTTGAAATTATTCCAACTGGAGCATCTCCTGCAAAAGCAAGTCTAACCAGGATTTTTCTTCTGTACCAGCATCTTTGAACTAATATACAAGAAATGTCATTTTTTTCCTTTTTTTTTAAAGCTTTCATTTATTTATTATTGGAATAATTGAGCCTTTTAGGGAATTGTGTGTGAAAACAGGCATTCTATATATGTATACATTTATGAAGCTGTGGTATGGTAAGAAACACATTGCCTTTTTGATATGGATGAATTCTAAATCTCAGCATCTCTCACCACTAGTTGTATGATAATTTAGCAACATCTGCAGAAGAGACACAAATTCCCCATTCAGAATTTCAGAAGAGAATTTCCCAACCATGGTAATTTTCAAATTGTGGTTTGTGTCCTCAGACTTCTCATCAATCAAAATCAGAGGAATGTCCAGGCTGGTAAAGACTGCTTTTGTAGGCATGAGGCAGCATTACTATTTTATTTTATTTTATTTTATTTATTTAATAAAATTTATAGGCCGCCCAACTCCTATCAGACTCAGCACGGCTTACAACAATAAAAATCACTATATATATAATATATAATAGTTAACTAAAATAATAGTTAATAATAAAATAATAGGCAATAAAACAATTAAAACAATAAAACCTTTCTCTGGATGGAATCATTCGCCCCAGGCTTGCTGGCACAACCATGTTATAGTGGCCCAGCGGAAGGTCAGCAGGTCAGGGATGATCCGAATCCCCGGGGGCAGCTGGTTCCAAAAGGTCGGCGCCGCCACCCCATTCCCCATTCTTTCTCCCAAGTTCTCCCTTCTTCCTCACGTAGGATGGAGTTAGAACTTCGACTTCTAGGCAACACAAAATGAACACGTGCTCATTCCTAAAAATCAAGGAAGGTCCAACTTCTGCCCCCCATAGAAAGCTGAAAAAAATACACCCACCCACCCACCACATACGGTACTTTCAAAATGCTAGCTACACAAATCCAGGGGAAGGAAGCGTTGCCTTTTTATAAATGTATCTAAGTACAAAAAAAAAGTCCCCATATCTTAGTTCATTAAGACAAAAATAAACCAGGTAGTACTTCATTAAAGCACCAGGGAGCAATGTGATTTTGAAATGTCACTTTCTCCTTTAATTAGTGCGCTCTAATGATAAGTGTGTCATTCTTGCCTAATGAAAGTTTGGAGAGCACATGAAATCTGGGTCACATTTCACAATTGGGAGTCATGTAGGTAAACACAGAATAAATTACACTTGCCATCAAAGGAAGGAACAATTAAAGTGACGCCTTTGTTGCCTACCATTGTGTAGTTGGTGAAACAATTTCTCCCACCCACCTAGCTGCTAAATTCTTCTCAAGCAATGTTGAAAGCTACAACAGTAACAAGATGGTCATGAGCTCACAGATATTATTATTATTATTATTATTATTATTATTATTATTATTATTATTATTATTATTATTTTAGTCTAGTTCTAAGTCCCTCCCATGGGACGCAGTGGCTCAGTGGGTAAGACGCTGAGTTTGTCGATCAGAAAGGTCGGCAAGTTTGGTGGTTCGAATCCTGAGTGCTGCGTAACTGAGTGAGCTCCCGTTACTTGTCCCACCTTCTGCCAACCTAGCAGTTCGAAAGCATGTAAAAAATGCAAGTAGAAAAATAGGGACCACCTTTGGTGGGAAGGTA
>JANHFQ010002685.1:0-17268 GCA_032468035.1 Aparallactus werneri
AAATGGACTCCGGGGGATGGTAGAGGACAGGAAGGCCTGGAGGAACATTGTCCATGGGGTTGCGATGGGTCGAACACAACTTCGCAACAAACAACAAATATTATTCCCTTTAAAAAGGGAATAATTCAACCTCCCTTTAAAAAGGAAATTCCTTTAATCTCACTTAAAATGAACCCACTCTTTGAGCACACCCAAGCTTGATGTACAAGAAATAACATGCTGTCATAAGATATCCTAAGATGCAAACCTTGTCCATGCTGAATAACGCTTGGTATTGGGGAATGACTGCATTCCGGGGCTCCGTAAGTATCCGCACAAGAGTTTTCTCATCCAGGCTGTGCAGGGGAACGACCACCGGTAAGCGTCCCACAAATTCAGGGATCATGCCAAATTCAATTAGATCCCGGGCTTCCACGTGTCGAAGCAAGCGGTCTTTCTCTTCCATTTCTTGCTCAGAATTGGACTCACTGCTCAGATTAGCCAAGTCGGCGGCAGCTGCGGCTCTTCTGCCTTTCCCCAGATTTGACGAGGCGCCGAAGCCGAGATACTGCAAGACACAAGGTTCTGCCTTTAATAACAAAACCAAAGATAATGTTTTGTTCTGGATGTGTGAAAATGCATTGCAGGAAATTATGCAAAGTATGCATATGGTAGGAATCAGCATTTAGCTAAGAATCTTTTCCAGAACTGATGGGATATAGGAAAACCTCTATTGTATGTAACCTCTTTCGGTAGATTTTGAATGCAACTGGAAAAACATGAAGTCAGACTTTTAATGAATCATAAAACCCACTGATTCATAAATTAGACTGGATGTTTATTCACTTTATATAATTAGTAAATTTAGATACACAGATATTCAAATGTAATATACAATGTTTTCCTCTATTCAGTTTTGTGAAACTGAAGTTTGACTGTTGTCATCCCTCTCTTTTTCATGAGACGTTTAGAGATTTCAAGAAAATCAACAAATCAGTCCAAATTGGATATAACTGTGTCCAGAAACTTCACAGAAGGATTAGAATCCATTTTTTCCATGTGAAAGCCATGGATAAACAATTTATGTCCAAAAGAAGTCATTATAGCAACTAAAGTACAAGATAGTTTTCATCTTCCAGACAATGACAACATTTCTCCTAAAAAGGATATGGTTATTAACAAATATTCTCTTCTATTGGATTAACAAATATTTAGAATGTTGGATGCAAACTGCCAGGCATCATGAAATCTTGAAGACATTTCTGGCTGGAAGCTTATAATTTAAATAAGAAGTTTGTGCAAACAGTGCCTACTGAGCACATGAAAAATATACAATTTTGTTATGTTCTGGTGTCTCTTTGTGGTATAAACCCGAGGGAGACTGAGGAGCCTTTGCAGGGTCATGCTGAGGAATTTGTTTAATATCTGTCGGATAAAGTCGCTCAGATTAGGACAGACCTGGACTCTAGTTGGGCAGGATCTACTGAGTTGACTGGGGCGAGTCTTAGTCCTGTTATCTGGGATGAATTTGATCCTGTGAGTCCCAAGGAAGTGAACAGTGCCGTGGGGGCGATGAGCTCCGCCACTTGTTTATTGGACCCGTGTCCCTCCTGGCTTGTCTCGTCAAGTTGGGAAGTGACACAAGGCTGGTTCCAGGCAGTGATTAACGCCTCTTTGAGTGAGGGGTACTTCCCGCCAGCCTTGAAGGAGGCGGTGGTGAGGCCCCTCCTAAAGAAACCTTCCCTGGACCCGACTAATTTGAAGAACTTCCGTCCCGTTTCCAACCTTCCCTTTTTAGGGAATATTGTTAAGAAAGTGGAGGTGCTTCAAGTCCTGTAGACCCTGGACGAAACCGATTTATCTAGATCCCTTTCAGTCTGGCTTCAGGCCTAGGTACAGCAACGAAACGGCATTGGTCACACTGGTGGATGATCTCTGGCGGGCCCGGGATAGGGGTTATTCCTCTGTCCTGGTGCTTCTTGACCTCTCAGCGGTCTTTGATACCATCGACCATGGTATCCTTCTGGAGTGACTCAGGGGGTTGGGAGTGGGGGACACCATTTTATGGTGGTTCACTTCCTACCTCCTGGGCCGCTCACAGTCAGTGTTAGTAGGGCAAAGGTCAGGCCCGAGGCCCCTACTATGTTTGGTGCCGACCCAGGGCTCGGTCCTTTCACCCCTCCTATGTAACATCTACATGAAAACACTGGGTGAAGTCATCCAAATGCATGGGGTAGGGTATCATCAGTACACTAATGATACCCTATTGTACATCTCTGCCCCAGACCGGACCAACGATGTTGAGGTGATGTCCCGGTGCCTGGAGGCAGTGGGGATCAACTGTTTCCTTGGCTTTTTTTTCTTGTTATTTATATGTTGAAAGAAATCTTTTTAAATTGCTTTTGACTTCTGTTGGAAGTCTTTTTGTTCTGAGCCTTTGCTTTCCTGATTTCATCTTTGCAGATTTGGGCTCTCTGCTGATATTCTGCCATAGTTACGTGTCTGTCTTTCCATTTTTTGTACTTATCCTTTTTGTCTTTCAGTTTATCAGAGATCTTTGTGAAACCACACTTCTTGTATTTTATTTTTCTTTTTCAGTGGTATTGTGTTGGACTGGGCTTTTATAATCATATTTTTCAGTGTTTCCCATGCTTCTTGAGTTGTTTTCCCCTTTAGGATTTTTATCCATTAAATTTTGCTTGGGCTGTCTCTGAGTTTGTTAAAATCAACTCTTTTAAAGTTTAAGACACTGGTTGGACTGTATTCTATTGCTTGTGTTTACTTTACATTGAATTCCAGTAGGAAGTAATCACTGTCATCTCTCTTATCAGAGGTGGAAAATGATGGCCCTTTTATG
Source organism: Aparallactus werneri (assembly GCA_032468035.1). Taxonomy (NCBI): domain Eukaryota; kingdom Metazoa; phylum Chordata; class Lepidosauria; order Squamata; family Lamprophiidae; genus Aparallactus; species Aparallactus werneri. The sequence goes on from JANHFQ010002685.1 coordinate 2,837, forward strand.
ACTTGTGGATTTCAACTATCAGAATTCCTGAGCCAGCAGGATTAATTGATTAATTAATTCCTGAGCATGGCTGGCTCAGGAATTTGGGGAGCTGAAGTCCATAAATCATAACAGGGCCATCGTTCCCCAACTCCTGTTCTATATGATGAGAAGCATTTTGTGTAGGTAAAAAATGACTCCAGATAAAAATCTGCAGTTAGCACTTGAACTGGGTTTAATTAAACCTGGTAGCACCACATCACCATCTTGGCAGAAAGGTTAGCAATCAATAACAAAACCATAATTGTAAAAATAATAATGGTTCATATTTTATATTTCCACCAATTAGGGAATATCATCATGTCTTACAGATAACATTCTCGTTAGGTAGATGATTGATGATGATGATGATGATGATGATGATGATGATGATGATGATGATGATGATGATGATGATGATGATGAAAGTCAGTGTCCTATATACCGGTATTTCAATAGGTAAGTAAAACTTACTTAGGTAAAACTATAAAATACAGAATTAAGAATAGTGTTAATTCGTTAAGGTTGAAGCTTCATCTATTATACACTGTAGAATATGTCAGGCTAATCTTTTGTCTTGTTACAGCATTTCAGCAATGTATGATATAGGTAACTAAACCAATTTTTGCATTTTCAAAGGAAACGTCATATTTGAAATAATGACATTAGCAAACAATATTATTTCTAAGGAGTAAACAGATTATGTAATAAAATTAGTATCATCAAGATTAGGGAGTCCATGGCTATGGAACTCATGTCTTTAAGACTTTGTGATAATCTATATTTTATAGAGAAAACATAATCAGCATTTCATCTCAAAAGAGATGAAGCCTTAAAATTGAAATCATCAGATTTTGTTTTGAACCATTTCCCCTCTCTGAATGAAATTATGGGCAAATATTTTATATGCTTAATAGAATTCCATAGCTTTATAAGGCAATACATACTGTATGTTGGGACTGAATCTGACCTGTGTGTTGTTACCTGTTAACCATAATAGAATTTTCACTATTAAACTGCAGTCCTTGCCTAACCTATTCTCTTGGTAAAGTGTCATGCAGCTGTCGGAAAGCGATGCATTCAGACCACAATAGAAATGATCGGTTGCTTTCTTTCAGCATGGACATGTTGGGAGTGAAAGTGGGGGTTGGGGGGAGAGATGGTAATATAAAAGGAAATGACACAACAGGGGGAGGGGATGATGTCCCCAAGAGATACAACTAATAATCCCATGTTCTTTTGGTTAATTTCTTGCTCACATGTGGCCTTTAATTTGATTATCACCAAGAAAATAAAGTCCTGAAATAAAAAGAGGCTGCCTCCTCACCTTTAGAGGAAATCACTCATTTGCATTGAATCTAGAGAAAGATAAGGTTTTAACTAAGTAGCAGGATCTCTCAAAATGGGCTGAGTTACCATATTATTCTTATTTTGTTTTCTCATTGTTATTGTAATTGATTATGCTTATTGCAGTAAAAGGATTCTGCTATGGAAGCAGAGTAATATTTGGTGAACAAGCGCAGGAGATAAAGCAAGATTTCACTCACTCCATGAGGTCAGACTGTGTTTAGAATCTCAAGCAATGTAATATTAATGCCTATCTAATTGGAGAATTTATCAGCACTGCCTTGCTGGTAAACAACCAGCCATCTGGACGCAAGAGGTTTATGTGATCACTGTTCACAGTCAAAACAGTGGCATTTTACTGACCTTAACAAATCTGATTTAAAAATACTGAATCCCTTATCACATAACATTAGACACAGAGAGTATTCTAAATGAGATTCCTGAACAGACTGCTCTTTTTATTTTTCAAATGTCATTTTGGTATTGTTGTTTTTTTTAAATTAAGGAAAGAAGACAATTTTTAAAAAGCAAAATATGGAGACTGAGTATGGAATAAAGGGGAGGATGGAAGGAAGAGAAGAAGCAGAAAAGTTGAGGGGGAAATGCATCCCAAAATTGAATGGAATTACCATAAAAATAGATTCCCTGAGCCCCTCGATAGTCCAAGCTGGGGGAGTGGGGAAAGATCAATCCTCCCGGTGGCTGGGTCCCAGTGACGAACACCACACCCTCCATCATCACCGGGAAGTCCCCACAAGCCGCCAGGCCACCAAGAACCATAAAATATCACCAGGCCACAGGCTCCAGACCATCAGGACCATCAACGCTGAGGGTGGCATTAGCCATCAAGCAGCTGCCAGGCGGCCAGGCTGGGGCCTTCTGATCTTCCGGGCCGCTGGGGGCCGCTTCTGATCTCTCCTAGGCCACCATCAATTGCCATCAGGCTGCAGCCAGGTCATTGAAATCACCCGAGCCGCCTCCACCCAGGGCCTCCAGTCAGGGCCACTGGGGGTGATGAAGCCATCAGGAGCAGCCCCGGACATTGCCACCAGGGCCGTCGCTGCTCTGGGCCACCCCCACACCATCAGGGCCCTCGGGGCCTCGGCGTCATCTCTGGCCCCTCCGCCAAGCCATCAAAGCAGCCACCCAGCCATCACGCCGGCACCACCAAGCTCCCTGACCACTGAGGTCTCCACCACCGAGGACGCCGCCATGCTGCCAGGGCCACCGTCAAAAGCCGCCACCTGGCCACCCACGCCGTTCCCGGTCACCGAAGCCCATCAAAACATCAAGGAAGCAGGGGCACCAGGGACTATCGCAGGAACCACCACCAAAGCTTCCTGGTCACTGACGCTTCCTGGCTCCACCATCCGCCATCCGCCATCCACGTCACTGCCATCTGCGCCAGTGCCCGCATCGCCGCCCACGTTTCTCCATCGGCTGCATAGCCTCTCGAGACTGTGGCAAAGAGGGGGGCCGTGGCAAGGAATACGACGTCGCTGGTCATGGGGGGGTTAGAAAAACAAAGACCCCCCTTCACGACCCTCCATGGGCCTCTCCACCCGCTAAACTCCGGACCCCACCATGCGGAGCTCAGCCACGAGCCGACATCCTAGGTGAGACCGGAACCGGAAGCCATTATATGGGAAATATCTCATTTTCTTTCTCCTGCGAGAACCTATTCCAACCACAGCTACTGTGATGACCCGGGGTGAGGCACAGAAGAAACACAGCTGGAGAACAGTTCTAACTCCCCTTTATTGCTCCAACTTTCCCCCAAACATCCCCACATTTCTTGCTAATCCTCGAGCAAAAGCTCCCACATGCATCTCTGACAACCTCTGACTACTAGTAGTCCAGCAAACAAAGTTAGCAAGGAAGCAGCAAGGCAAGAATTCCAACAAGCAAAGTTAGCAAGGCAGCAAACAAGGCAAGAATCCATGGAGGCAGGCAAGCTGGCAAGGCATGGAAGATGAAGCACAGCAAAATCCAGACATCCACAATGCCATGCAAGGCTCCAAGAATTCAGCATTTGTTCCTGATAAACGCCCCTACTAATGGCATTTCCCTAAGTCTCAGTCCCCAGGTGAGCCTTGTGAAGAGGGGTGGGGGACTCTCCTCCAGAGTCATCGGCTCAGCCTGTGCTGCTCCCACCTGCTCTCCATTCTCAGAGCTCAGGGATCAGGAGGGAGCGGTCCTTGCTTGTCACTAGAGCTCTGTCACTCCTCTGCTTCAATGCCTGCCCTCTCTTTCCCCCCTCTCTCAGTTGTCCTGCACCTGTTCTTCCTCTCTGGCAATCCTTCCAAGGCTTGAGGGACCCAGGCTGTCTCATCCTGCTCCTCCGGTAATTCCTCCAGAGCCAATGTAGCCACATCCTCTTCCTCCATCGGCCCCAGCTCTGGCTCACCCTCCTCCATGGACCCAGGCTCCAATGGGGTCACATGGAACAGTCACATGGGACAGTCACATGGGATCTATTTCCTTGGGTTTAAACAGGCATGCTTTCTGAAGAAGAATTTTTATAGAGTTTTTGTTCATTATAAGTTCTGATGGCCCCATCTATTGTTGCTTAGAGTTCCCTTTCTGACTTCATCTAGTGATTGTTTGAAGACAGGTGCCAATCAGCATGAAAAAGGCTTGAATATCTTATTCCAGTAACAATTCAATGGAGGCAAACAGCAAATGATAGTTTATGGAATAAAAGCAATATGTAATAGCAACAAACATTCTTAGAAGGAGGAAAAGTATTTAGTGTGAGCATTGCTACATTGGCAATGAGCCTCTTGAGAGTAATGTTCTGAGCAAGGCATCTTGTGGTGCTATAAAGTATTTATGCCCACCAAACCAGCTTAATTTTGTAAAGTTTTCCAGAACAAAAAAAATACTATTTACAGTGGATCAGTTCTACTTTTACAGTTTCACAGATAGTTTAAAGAGTACAAAACAAAAATCACAAAGCATTTGGTATTTTCTTTAGTGATGACAGTGAATATCCACCCAAAAAAGTAGAACCTTAAGATAGTGGACCTTGGGCAGAGGTGGTATTCAGCCAGTTCTGACAGGTTCCGGAGAACTGGTAGCGATAATTTTGATTGGTTTGGAGAACCGGCAAATACTACCTCTGATTGGCTGACCCTGGCTAGTATCACCTCTGATCAGCCAACCACATAACCATGCCCATCAAGCCACGCCCATAGAACCAGTAGTAAAAAAATTGAATCCCACCACTGACCTTGGGCCATAAAGGGATTCGCAACAGAATGTCAGCTGCAGTGGAGTTAAAAGAGTAGAATTTTAAAAAGGAAAGTACAAAGCTAAAGTAAGTGAAGATAAATGCCAAAAAGAAGGCAGCCTAGTGAAAAATTAATTTTGATTTAAAAAAAATATAAATTGTTTATTTTACAAAGCTCTCAAAAATCCCAAATAGAGCTAATTCTGTAAAAGAAAGCTATGGCATAACTTTAAAAGACTGAAAGCAGAACACACCCTTTGAATTGTTAGCTGGGCAAAAGTCTAGAACAGGGTTGTCAAACTTGCATCGTCACAGCGTCGTCACATGATATATCGGGACTTTTTCCCCTTTGCTAAACTGGGCGGGGCCAGGACCAGCATATGACACGTCCGGCCTGCTGTCCGCAAGTTTGACACCCCTGGTGTAGAAGAACTTCAGCATCAGAGAAAATGCTGGGAAATCTTCAGACCTGGGCTACTATAAAATTTTATTTATTTATTATTTATTATTATTCAAATTTGTATACCGCCCTTCTCTAGTGACTCAGGGCAGTTTACAGAGCTACACATAAAAACAATGACAATAAATAAGATTAAAAATAGATTAAATTGAAAAGCCCCATTTAAAATGTTAAAATTTAAAAACCCACCCCCTCAATCCAGGCTGGCAGATGCAAAAAGCCAGGTCTTTAGGTCCTTCCGGAAGGAACAGAGGTCAGGGGAGGTGCGTAGGTCCCTTGGTAATTGATTCCACCAGGTGGGAGCTCCTATGGAGTATGCCCTACCCCTAGGAGCCACCCAGCGGCATTCCCGTGCCGGTGGCTCCTGGAGCAGGCCCTCCCTGTGAAAGCGGACCAGACGGTGGGAGGCTGGTTCCAGGTGTTCCCTCAAATACTCCGGTCCCAAGCCATTAAGGGCTTTATAGGTCAATACCAGCACCTTGAAAATAGTCCTTGACTTACAATCACAGATGGGACCAGAATTTTGGTCACTCGGTGATGCAATTGTTAAGTGAGTCATCACATGACTAGACTTGATTTTACAAGCATTTTTACTCTGGTTGTTAAGTGAATCACAGTGGTTATTAAGCAAATTTTGCTCCCCCATTGAATTTTCTTTTGGAAGCCGATTGGGAAGGTCACATGACTGCAAGATGCTGCAACTATTGTAAATGTAAACCAGTTGCAAAGTATGTGAACTGTAATCAAGTAACCATGTCGATGTGCAACAGTTGTAACTTGAAGGACTGGTTATGTCACTTTTTGTCCAACTTCAAAAGCCAAGAAAGAAATGTCAAGTTTCCTTTATTGTTCTTTATCTATAGACAGCAATCTTGCTTAACACAAGCAGATTATAAGCACCATAAAATATACGCTTTGGGAACTGTTAGGAAGGAACTGTCTTCAAGTTCTTCTCCCACACAAATTGCCTGTAGAAACGCAGGAAAAAAGCACAACTTTTTTTTTTAAAGTAAGGTACAGCAAGGATTGCCAGGGCATATCCAGAGGATTTTGCTTGCTTCAAATTCAAGTATTAGACACACAGGAAGAAATAATATGTGGTTTGAAGAAAATCTGCAAGGCTGTAAAGAAAGAAAAGGGAAAAATGAAAGTCCAAATACTTAACCAGAGAAGGTTAGTGTAATCAGTTACCAAGGAAAAAAATCCACATTTTTGAGGCTTCTAGCCCACTCATCTCTAAAAATACATTCAGGAGCTGGGAAGCTAATTTCTTCTTAGACAGAGATTCAGTATTTTTGCTCTATATTTAGTGCAGCTTCTGGTGAGGCAGGTCCTCTGCACCTAGCTGAAAACTTCTTACCTAATTGATCTTCTGTTACATATGTGAGACCTCTTTACTGGTTATTTAAAGAATGAAAATAAGCTGTAAGGGAGGGAGGAAAACTGATTCCCACAAAACTTTTAAAACTAAATTTTGACTATTGAGCTCTTTTGCTGATCTCTTCATTTACTTACTGTATGTTGACTACACTTTCCAGTTCCTGAAGTTGTGGTATCGTATTAGTTTCCAAAAAATTGGGGAATCAATGTTATCATCCAGTTTGAAGATGAGAGAGTGTGACATGACTCCTACATATTGGCTTAATTATGATTCTGCATAAAAACATACATATGCAGATGAGTGGTTTGAACCTTTAGAGACCCTTTCCACTTCAGTAGCTGTTTTAAAAAGAGTTAAACAATTTCTGTCCTTGTTTTTAATTTTGACATTAATTTTATAGCTCAAGTTCAGTATAAAAGCAAGTTTCACCCTCTGGTTCTGACAAATATTTCTTCTGCTTTGTGCTTTCAATGCGGTCATCTTATCCTTGACACACAGGTGGGGCTCAGGCAGAGCTTGTAAATCCTTGCAGGTTTCTACAGGAAAGAAAAGATGACTCTTAAATTATTCCAGGACAAAAAGTTGTTGTACTCATTGCATTGATTAAAAGTACATTAACTGCTTTATTTGGAAAATAAATTGAATTAATATCAAGACAAGGACTTCAAACATCTAAGATTTTTCTCACAATGATGTATGTGTAATCTGAACCCAAAGACAATACATTGTTCACTAGGCACAGTGGCAATGATTTTGTCCAACTGCTATCAAATTATTCAGAGATAAACCCAGTATTATGTATTCAGTGATATAAAAACCCACTTCAAATTCATGAATATTGTTATATGTCAAATTCTCCTCTGCCTCTAGAGAAACTGAGCTGAGACTTTGCTGACTTAGGCATTGGATAAAATTAAGTTTCATGAAAGGGGGATGCAGTTCTTGTTGAGATGTTTATTTCTTCCTGGGGGGGGGGAGAATCACTATATCCCTGATGTTAAGACATTGTGACATTTCTGACCGCAGTTTTTCATGCTGCTGCTATCTTGGCAAAGCCACTTTAAAGATAAATCTGGGAGTAATCCAAGTAATGCTTTTATTATTATAGTAGAAGCTGTAGGGGTAGACTTTTCATCTTGCCTTCACCTACACCCTTTCCCTCTCATATACAACAGTATCTTCACTGTTTAGACTTAATACTTTGTTGCCCAGGGTTTATAATATTTTACTTGAATATTGCCTGTGCTCTTTTTTGGATGAGTTGAACAAGACTGGATTGCATGTGTTGCAGTGCGTTCTTCCTGTGAAGTCTATTTTTCTGAATTAATGTTTCGCTAACTTTAAGTAATGAATTAGCTTTCAACTAATCTCTCAGACAACCTGAGGGTAAAATGCTTTCTATTTGCTAGGAGATCATCTACTGAAAAATCTAAGAGAGCTGCCAAATTTTATGGTGTTCTAATTACTGTGAGTGGACTCTGGATTTCACACAGAAAATGTTTACTAGCAACATACTGTTGTTTGGATGTGACTTATGAGCCACATAATTAATCATTGGGTTTTTATTGTGCTAATTTCCCATTTTGGTTTTATTTGATTGTGTTGTACTAGTATTTTGATCATTGATATTTATTTATCTATCCATTTGTTTGTTTGTTTTTCACCTAGCTTTTAAAATATTGTAATTGGGAACACACATTAAAGTGGAAATCTATTACCAAAAAGCAACTGTTCTGCAGTTGTTCCTTTCACCCATATTTCTTACCTCATGAATGAATGAATTGATGAGGTTCCACTTCCTCTGTTTTGTTTCCTGATCTCCATATAATCAGGCTATTTGCTTCTATAATAATTTACACCAAAGTTCAGAACTCAAGTATGTTATTATTTAATTAAGAAAATCAAATGCATTATTTAATACATTTAACAAGTGTTTGTTTCAACATACAAATAGAAATAAAATAGTATTAAATAACATAAAAATGACCTGAGACTAATGCTTACAATAAAATGTAGCTACTTTGTGGTGGAATTAGTGAATTCTCCAAAGGAAATGAGCTATCTTGTTTTCAAACTGGCCTAAACATTCCACAAAGAATTGACTTAATAAGCTTGAAGTGCCTACTATCATAAAAAGGAGAGTATAGCAATGCATAATCAATTGTTTTAATAGCTTCATCTGGGCACAGATATAAATATTCTGATAATGGCGCACTGTTATAGCTTCCTTCACCAGCTTCTTTCTTTGACCATTAAATGATTGCAGACTGCTGCTTCTGTTTCTTGATGACTTCCTAGGCATCATCCCTCTAGATCAGGGGTCTCCAACAGCTGGCTGAGGAACTCTGGGAGTTGAAGTCCACAAGTCTTAAAGTTGCCAAAGTTGCAGACCCCTGCTCTAGGTTATACATCCATTCCATCACACTAAAGCATGTGTGTGACTCATTTAGGAATGGATGCAATTGGAGCACAAGATGGATTTAAAGAAAGGTACCCCTGGGCACAACTATCATCTGCTCTTCCAGCAAGAATCATGACTACAAAAGGATTCCCAAACTGCATACCAAGTCAATACAGGGCAATGTTATACCATCAAAAAACCCACAAGCAATTCCATCTTGCTATAATTAAGTTGCAGTTTCTTTCTCCCCATCCAGCCCTTACAGCATCCAGACAATGAGCCATCTCTTTCAACTTCTCTTTCATTAGTCAATCAATAAGTTTTACATATATTGTTCAATATCTTGTTATTGAAAATTTGATATGGACACTGGACAAATTAAAAACTGTATGATAAAATTGAATTTGAGAGACACAATCATAATATGATATGATGTGATATGATATATGATATATGATATGATATGATATAGGGTGTTACTATCTTTGCTTTCATTTGTCACAATTGTTCTACTTTTATTTGAAGATCTTTGTATTTTATGATGTTCTCCTGTTCTTTCTCTTCTCTTCTGCTCTCTCCAGATACTGCAACATTCACTATCCAGACTTTTTTTGTCTTTCTTGTCAACAGTATTTAAGTCTGGGGTGTTATATGGCAGAGGCTGATCTGTTTGAATTCTAAAATTTCAGAGCACTTTAGTTTCTTCATTTTAATATTACTTCGTCTATTTTGTGGTTCCACCTGCATTTTTCGAAAAACATCTTGTCAATTAGGAGCTGATCTTTTGTTCCTCTGCTCTTCGGGCAGTTTCTTTTCTGCTCAAATGGAGAGCTTGTTTTGAGCTAGATGCTCTTGGTCTGCATCAGTTACAAAACCAGTTAACAATCTGAACATTGTTGATAAGCACATAATTAGTCTGTAGTTGCCTGATGCTGCCCCTTTAGTTGGATCTCTCATTATCAGGTACGTTTTTCCAGATGTTAATTAAACTTCAGTTTCACCTCCATGCAGTATGATGTTAAACTGTTTGGCAAAGAGTGGGTGTAAACCAAAAACAATGCAGTTCACCTTCATGTGATTCCTGATCTTCCTTGCCCTTATTTCCACCATTTCTGCTGTTATTATAAGTTCTTTCATTTTAGCTTCTTTTTTTATTCTTACTCACTTCACTTATCTAAACTGCATTACTTTTGAATTTTTCAGGATTTGCCATAGCTACACCCAGAACTACACTCTTTCTTTCTTTCTTTCCTTTCTTTCCTTTCTTTCCTTTCTTTCCTTTCTTTCCTTTCTTTCCTTTCTTTCCTTTCTTTCCTTTCTTTCTTCCTTCCTTTCTTCCTTTCTTTCTTTCTTGGGAAACAATCTGGAAATAATGGCTGGCACTAGGGATAGTACTAAAGAAAGGTGTTCATATCATCTATTCAGCAAAATCAAAAAGCCCAAAACATTTCTGAGTTAGTAATAAGATGTCAAAAATAAGTAGAAGACTTTTTTTCTTTGACAAAGTCTACCAACATCTCATAATTTTTTTGCACCTCCAACTTTTTCCTTTTAATTAAGGCCTTATATCCTTTTTTCAATATACATACCATGTTAGGGGTCACTAGGTTGTCCATGTCCCTATGTGCATCTATAAAAGTATCTATATCTATAATATACCCTTTGTTAAACCAGAATCTTAAAAGTTTAGGATTAGACTTCTGCAGAAATAAGGCATTAGACCTTAAATATTTGCCATTTACAGTTATAAGGTTATAACAACACCAGCAAAGTTTGTTTGAGTTCAGACACAGCTAAGTGTCTGGAATGCAATATTTGCAATCTTTTTAGACCACTTAATTTTGATTGATTCATTGATTGAATGTGCCCTCAAGTTGTTTTTGACTCCTAATGATCACATAGATAGATTTTCTCCATAATGATCTTAACCTGCTCTTTCAAGACTCCCAATGGTACAGATATCACCACAATAACTGAGTCCATCCATCTTGCTGTTCCCTTTCCCTCTACCTTTCCCAATATTAGAGCCTTTTCCAGACAGCTGTGTCTTTGCATAATGTATCTGAAGTAGGATAATTTTATTTTGTTCATTGGGCCTCAAGTAACAACTCTGGATCAATTTGTTTAACAATTCATTGGTTTTCTTTCTTAAGAATCTTCTCCAACAGACCACTTAATTTGAGGATGCCTAAACTGAACTGATTCTTCATCACTAACTGTCTTGGTTTTATGGTCCATCTTAGCTTATTCATTTACCAGGCATATCACAGTCAGAGAGATGTATCCTTGGTTCATCTCCCACAGACACAGGTCCTCTGTACATTCCAAGCCCCCCAATTGCTCGCTCTTGTTTTACATACAAAAACAAGATTGATATCTGCCAAATAAAAGAGTTTTGCATTTACAAATAAAAAGCTTCCTGCAAATTTTAAAAGGGTCACCTGAAAATAATAGAAATTCATGTTTATTTTAGAAAGATTGTGGTTTTCATTGATTTATACAACTGCATTATTAGGACAGCTCTTCTCTCCTTAATTTGTGGTGGTTGCTTTCTAACCAAGAAGGTTAGTTGCTGTCTCCAATTGCCCTTTTCAGCTGCAGCTTGTAAATATCAGTATCGATTGGATGAAAACCTGTTAATTCTCCTAATCAATACTTCATTCACCCCAGCAATTTACTTGCTCCTATTCATTTAAATAAATGTCACTCAACTCTTACTTTCAAAAGATCTAGAAAAGGCTGTTGAACAAAATAATTGCTATCAGCAAAAGAACTTCCAGACTCATCTTTACTGCACTTTTCGCAATGCATAGAAATAAGAGGAATGCAGTGTTTCTAAGGTACAACTGCTCAAACAACTGCTGTATGGAATACATACATGCTTATGGCAGTGTCAGCATCCTGTGGTCATGTGATCATGATTTGTGATCTTCCCAGCAGATTTCCAATGAAAGAACTTCAATTCGGGAAGTTACGTGAAGGCTTGCTTTATTACCGCAACAACCTATGACAAAAATTCCAGGTCCAATTCTGGTTTATGACAGAAATTCCAGTCCCATTCTGCTGGTAATGGAGAATCCCAGCTTTCTAAATCTTTAATAATGCAAACTTGTAATGCTCACATGTCACATTTACTAATACAAAAACTTCATGATGCAAAAAACACTGAAATTGTTGAGGAATAAATTAACAGCTGTATTGTGTAAACATGGAACAGGCTATCAGAGTATTATCCCATTGTTACTACTGCTCATAGAGAAAAGTACGTAGCTCATCCTTGTAAAAATGAAATTATCTAGGAACTCCTTTTCCAGTTATTTTACTTTTCACTCCTGTATCTGTATGGGAAGAATAAGTGGCAGAATGGGTAGAGTGGATATGCTTTTCTTACCTCCGTATTTGGTATTCCAATATCAACTAAGCCAATAATTTGAAATTTTCTTTTATTATTAATTTGGGTATCAAAGTAGTAATTGTTTTGCCACTGGGCTTCCAAAAATATTACTGATCACCTCTTTGATCAGAACATGCTGTAATATCATACAATATCTGTTCCCTGGATTGACCCAAGAAGGTCAAAGGCTTTCCTTTTTGATATGAGAGTGTTTCTTATTTATTAAATGCAGATCTTTATCCAAAAAAATGTCATACATAAATACATACATTTGTCATTTTTGTATCCAGTCATTTAATATTATTTTATAATTTTATTACAAATATCATTACAAGAAGTGGCTTCATCCATGAATATATTATTCATTTATATTACTGATCCCCTAGAAAAATTGCAAAACTCTAATTTACTTACATTAGCTTAGTTGCCTGACTAGATGAAATTCTTAAAGGAGACCAGTTAATTAGCATAAGGAGCACCTACATAAGTTCCAACATCTAGCCAACTGAAGTCTTCAGCTATGTGATACATATATTTCACCTGTAAAGTTTTGCACTAGCTAAATTTGTTTATTTGAATTTGAATCTGTTTATTTGAATTTATATGCCACCCACTCCCGGGGACTCCGGGTGGCTTACAACATTATAAAAGCATGTAAAATAATTACTACAAAAATTAAAATTCAGTTACTACCAATATTATAATAATAAAATCTATCAACCAACAAACAATTGACTCATCCATACAGAGGGTTAATGGTCCCAAGCCCACCGGCAAAGCCAGGTTTTGACAGCTCAGCAGAAGGATAATAAGTCAGGGACAGTCCGGATCCCTGGGGGAAGTTGATTCCAGAGGGTCGGGGCCCCCAAAGAGAAGGCTTTCCCATGTGGGCCCACAAGCCAATATTGCTTGGCTGACGAGACCTGTATGATGCCAACTCTGTGGCATCTAACAGGGTGCTGGGCAGGATGTGATGGAAGGAGGCAGTCTTGAAGGTACCCCAGTCCTAAGCCATGTAGGGCTTTAAGGTCAACAACACCACCTTGAATTGTATCTGGATGCCGTTAGGGAGCCAGTGCAGCTCACGGAGGAGAGGTGTTATATGGGTGTACTGAAGCACACCCATAATCACTCACGCAGCTGCATTCTGGACCAACTGAAGCCTCCAAATATTCTTCAAGGGTAGCCCCATGTAGAGCGTGTTGCAGTAATCCAGCCATGTGGTGACAAGGTAGTCCACAACTTACAATCATTATTAAACCTGGAACTGCTGTCATAAGTAGTTGCAGTCATAAGTCAAGGCACTCACATGACCAGAAGTAATTTTTGGCCTTTTTCATAGTGGTTGTTAAAGGAACACCATGATTGTTATGTCACTGCCTTGATTTATTTGTAAGATGACAAAGGCAGAATACAAATAAACAGTAAGGTTAGCCGTGTAGCTGTGAGTTTGAATGAGAACATAACAACTGCCTTCTGGCGTGTTTTGTCCTGTATCATTGGATTATGGGATGTTTTGAAGCTGACTGCCACCATTTTGATGTTCAACAATGCCTTGATGTACCCGTATTCTGAGGCATTGTAGGAAATTTAAATGGTGGCTCAAAGCCAGCCAGGAAAATTGGATTATTTTGCCTCTCCAGATAATATGAACCAAAACCAAAGTTCTCCACACACCGACACAAACTCATTTTTTCCCCCTTGAAATCTAGGGGCAAAAATAATTTGCAGAGTTTGCGATTTTTGTCTCTCTCCTCCGTAGATAAGGAACTGGAAGAATCTTCATTTATCTGAGGGACCCCATCCCCAGATAGATCAGATAAATCAACTCCATAGGAAAGCTAAGACTACTTCAATTGAGAGTTGCTATTAAAGCAGAACATTTTAAGTCTGCCTGTGCCTTCTCTCCTATGTTATACCTCAGAGGATTACGGAGGAATTTTCCTGATCCACTTCCAAACATTCTCATTTCTCTGGACTTAAAAGTGTTTCAGTCCCCTTTACTCTAGTAGCTAATGATTTCTGCATATTTCCAGCAAGGTCACTTTCCTTATTGTCTACACTGGGCTACCATCTCATTAGCCATCAAATGCCAGTCAAAGTGACGTTTTTGCTTGAAGTATTTTAAAGCCCTCAATGAGCAAGGTCCGGTGTATTTGAGGGAGCATCTGGCTCCAGCTTCCCATCGCCCGGTTCGCT
>JANHFQ010002687.1:434555-444792 GCA_032468035.1 Aparallactus werneri
AGCACTCGGGATTCGAACCACCAAACTGCCGAACTTTCTGATCGACAAGCTCAGCGTCTTACCCACTGAGCCACTGCATCCCTAATGGGGTCATAGTGAGGCCCAAAAAGGGGCCCTCACAATTTTTTTTCACGTTATCTACTGTAGTAGCTTACAATCTCCTCAAAAAATGTACAGTATGTCAAATGATGCAGAGAATTATATAATTCATGTCTTGACAATAACTTGACATCTACTAATTGTTCTGAACTACAGCTTTGGGAATTGCCTGCCAATCTAAGCAAATAACTGGGAATCATAAGCTTTCCAAATATGCCTGGAGGGCAACTGGAAAAATATGGTGGCTTAGTTGGGTTCTTACCAAGGTTCTTCTTATGTTCTTGAAAAATTGAATAAATCATTCTGTGAAAATAAACCAAGGCTTGGGGTGAGATATATTGAAGGAATAATAATGCTTACCTGGACACATTCACTGCCAGTTCCATAAGAACCACCCTAAAGTAATAAAATATTATTAAAATTCTAGATAATTTCATCAACACCATGAAATTTCAGGTTCACTAACGTATCAAGAGAGCATAAACGAGCAATTGCTTTGAAAATATAGTCTGATTTCTCATTAAAGCAGCTCAAAGTATTCGAAAATGCAAATCAAGTCTAAATACAGTAATATTTTTTTCCTATCGCACATCTTTTTCCCCGATGTTCTTTTGTGAATTAGAGGATTGCACATTTTACCAAAGAGTGTCATAGGCATTTTATAATACAGATTGCAAAGAAGCACAGAAACAGGGAATGGGATTCATCTATATTTTGCCACACCCCTTATGTCTGTTTAGGAATCTTGCTTCTCTTCTTGTGCCACGCTGAAAAAAATGCAATATAGTAATATATTTAGCAGAGGAGAGGTAAGCTGTTACATAAATAGATTAGGAGTACCTTGACATGCAATATTGCCACTTTCAGTTTGGCAGCCAAACCTATTTATTTTTGCTTGAACTGTGATTCACTAGGAATCGCAATGAAGATAATTTCCAATGAAAATATTGGTGCTCTACAGATTTTTACGATGAACTATTTCCCCTGGCAATAATTTATGCCAACTCGCTTTACAATGGGTTCCCAATTCTCTCTCTTTCTGTAGAGATTAGTTGCAGAAAATAATTTCTAGATGAAGCAGAGATAGCCTGCTGGTGATGTGGCAGTCCATCTCTTTGCAAATGTACAGATTTTTTGCAAACACAGAATGAACTAAAACTGACAACAGGAAGCAGGAAAGACATTAACTGGATGCTGGTTTCTTGCAAAATTCCACTGGTCAGCTGGCAAATGCACAATTCCCCTCTTATAATATGTTCTGTATGCTGATGCTGATGGGAAGAGGATAAACACAAATAACCTTGAGCCTTCTGATTGAAAACGATTATGGGTGTGGTGAAATGTAATCTGGTTTCCCAGGAGGGAGGGGCTGCATTCTGGAGGACAAAGAGGCTGCAAAACTTGGAAAGTTTGGTTGGCAGGAAGAGGGTTAAAATGGTTCCTCTCTTGCAATTGCCAAAATGTATCTATAATAATGCATATAACTGCTTTAGTCAGGCAAGATTCTGTTTGAAGGTGAAGAACAATAAAGGAAATTAATCAGATATAACTCTATACATGTTGTTCTCAGTTCTTGGGGCCTGACTGCTATGAGCTAAGATTTAAATGCATTTACCATACAAATCAAGGATTCAATGAATAAGGGCAATTGTATTAGAAATTGTCGAAGAATTCTTACCTGGCTGCAGTTTATTCTTACAATAATGTTAGAAGACTGTAAACACAAAATTAAAAAAAAACTTTTTAATTAAAAAGCTTATGCCAAAATTTTATATGGTGTCGTATCATTTCTTGATTTTTAGTAAACTTCCTTGATTTTTAGCATTTGACTACCATGTTTCCCTGAAAATAAGACCACCCCGAAAACAAGTCCTAGCCTGATTTTTGGGATGGACCTAATATAAGCCCTACTCCAAAAATAAGCCCGGGGGAATGGGTGTGGCCCACCAGCCCCTTGGCACAATGCAGATGCCTTCAAGCATGGAGGCAGAGGCGATGGGGAGACAGATGATCCAGATGTGCTGCGTGGCTGCTGACTTGTGGGAGGCTTGTGTGGCACCACGAGCAGCAGGTGCAGGCAGAGATATGGGGGAGGCAGGCAATCCCGGATGCCCCGCACGGCTGTCTGTCAGTGCGGCCATGGGCAAGCCGTGAGACAGTGGGATGGAGTGAGTGGCATGTTGGGATAGCCTGCCTCCACCCCCCACATACATTTTTCGCCCAGAGGGAGACAATGCTTCATCTGGTTGCAAATGGGACCATTTTAAAGCATCCCATTTGCAAGCAGGCATAGCTTCAAGTCTTCCTCATTTCTCCATCTGGGTGAAAAAGTATTTGGGCTTTGGGCACCTATGGATAACTTCAGAACAGAGTGTTTTGCCTAGCTGCGTCACTCAGCCTCCTGTTATACATGTTAAGTCGGAGTGATTTTTACACACCTTCTTCCTACTTCTTGATGATACACTGGTTTCTTTGGCCACATCAGCCACTTTATTATCATTTCCTGTTACATTGGAATCTCTAGGGAAGAGGATTTTGTTGGATATAACAACCCAGTATCTTTCCGGTTCTTGAAAAACAGTTGCTCTGCAAAGACAATATCATTACATCATATTTGGGTTATGGTAAATTTCTGAATTATGTTTTGTTCAATAAATTTTTTTTATAATTGACATATCATACAATATCAAGTATGCCATATAATAATTGAGAGCCAGTTTGGTCCAATGGTTAAGCCACCATGCTAGAAACTGGGAGACTGTGAGTTCTAATCCTGATTTAGGCATGAAAGTTGGCTGGGTGGCTTTGGACCAGTTACTCTCTCTCTCAGTACAATTCACCTTACAGGGTGTTGTGAGGAAAATGGGAGGAAGAAGGTGTTGAGATATGTTCGTTGCCTTAAGTTTTCAATAAAAATAATAAAGGCAGGAAATAAATAAATGCCACAGTATTTTAAATTCTATTCTTTCTAAAGTTATTTCCTTTATTTAGTTAATTTATTTCCTTATCTTAAAATTATTTCAGAATACAACAAATTACTCTAGAAAACCCTTCTTTATTTGATAAATTTTGCAGGCTGTTATTTCTGATAATCAAGATCTCCTCATATGATGGTAGACTTTAAAAATATTGTTTTCTTTTAACTGGCCTGAGAGCATTTATATATTTATAATTTCTCCACAAAATACATTCTTCCTTTAACATTTAGTTTCATCATGTAGCAATACAAGGGGCTTGTCGCAGATTAATTGTAATGAAAGATGACTATGTATTTTTGTTCTGTTTACCTTTTTTTACAATACCACATTAAATAGATAAATAGGTAAATTTGTCAACAGACAAACTTCAGTTGGCAGCTCTCTCTCTCTCTCTTTTTTACTGAACTGAATTCAAAATTCCAAATATGCTCCAGTTAAAAATGACTACCTCTGATATATGTACTAAATAAGATTATTTATTACATATATCAGAGGTAGTCAGCCATTTTTAACTGGAGCATATTTAACTGGAGCACCAGGGACATCTGCAGAGGAAAATCAAAAAGGGCAAGATGGCAGCCAAAATTGCATGATGTGGCCGCCACTTTGGTTTATTTGATACACACACACACACACACACACACACACACGCACACACACACACCACAGATGCCCCTGCATCTCTGTCTCAGACACAAATGCTGTATGCTATTAAGACAACGTAAATGCTTGGCTATAATTATAAACATAATTAGACAATGTTTATGTTTGTGTTTGTGCCTGTGTAGGTGTGTGTAGGCATGTGCACATATGCCTCTACACACCAACACACATACAAAGTATGTAAATGCTGACTCACACTCCTTACAGAATGGAAATTCTACACTGATATAAAGTTTCCTAATATAGGATGTACTTACACAAACTGAACCTTCTTAGCCTCTGGTGAAATCCAGACAGATGTAACATTATATTTCTCATCAGAGCTCTTGTGGATTAAAGTTGAATTCTAAAAAACAGAGAGAGATATTAGAACTGATGTATTGTTTAGATTAGTGCTTCAGAAATTGGTAGGCCACACATATATTGGATTACTGATATCATATGCAGTCAGTATCCTAATTGCTACATTCGCTACATTCGGAATAAGGGACCTTTAATCCAACATGTATGTAGAGTTATTGCAACTTGGTTTGCTCTTCTAAATTCAAGAAATGTCAGCGGTAGATGTTCTGAAGATGATATAGGAAAAAGTGGCCTTCAAAACCACTGCCAAGTGTTTACGTCCCAGTATTGTGACTCAAACATAGTTTTCTGCCTCATTAGCATTTGTGAAAAAAATTCATGTCCTGTTTTCTGTATATTCTTCTATCTTTTAACAAAATATGCTTATTTCCTCAGTCAGAAGTGCCTAGGCAATCTTAAAGTAAAAATCTTAATGCAGAATCTATAAATTACATTGCAGATCATTCTAGGGTACATTCCAGATTCATATGAGATGTTGGCCTTCTCTTATCAGAAGGAGCCAGTGACTTGACTTCTTGAGATATGGCAACTGGTAACTTTTGAATGCTCCATTTGTGTAATTCAAAAACACTGCTATCTCATAGTGAATTCTGAGAGCCTTCCCCACATATTAACTCTTGACAGAAACCCTGTGCTTGGAGATTAATGACTAGAGTCGGAGATGGTAAAATAGGCTATACATTCTCTCATTACAATTTTTTAACATACACAAGCAATACACATTCTGATTTGCTGTTAATGTAGCAACAATGAATCTGTCACATACAGAATTCTAGAATTCTACAAAATTCTCCCCATGAGTCACTGAAGTTAGCATGTAGTCTAAGAGAAAAATGGAGAAGAGGAAAGGAAAGCCCTTTCTGAATTTCCCCAAGTCAAGAAGATTTCACAGCTTGACAGAGTTGGAAGGGACCTTATAGGTCATCTAGTCCAACCTCCTGCCCAAGCAGGATAATTGCCTCTACCTAGGATCAAACTCACAGCCTCCTGATTGTAAGGTGAGAGCTCTACCTCTAGGCCATCTCTCTGGGATGCCATTAATCTTCAAAGATCTATACTAATGTGCCGAGACTGTGTCCCAGCATTCAATGCTACTGAATCACACACATTTATTACAGAAGGAGCCAATTCTTTTAATCATATCACACAAACAGAAGGAATAAAGACATACCAGCAAATTGTAACAGTCATGGTTCTGTGTATTGGGGTCTATGGTTACAAATGAGCCAATGGGAACATTCTTTTCAATGTCTCGAGCTTGTAGCATGAACCATTTGAATCCAGCACCTGATGTTCCTTCCAGGTCCACTAAATAAGAATAAGAGTCCCAACCATTCATAAATATTATACATCATACATTCTGTTCTAGTAGTGTTAAAAAGATAATACATTCCCTGAAAATTTGGATAACTTTATCTCTAGTTGCTGTGTTTGCATTAATGTGTTTATTATTTAGTTGTGGCTGTTAAATGATACTTCTTTTAATAAATATAAATCTATATATAGTATATAAAGCAGAGGTGTGGGTATGTGTGTAAGTATGTATGTGCCATATAGGCTCTTCCACGCCTGCACCAAACTTGCCATGCACATATCTTACACTCTGGAGACAAACACTGTGCTGGTCAGACACGCTGTAAAGGGGTCTGTGCCCTCTAAAAAAGCTGCCAAACTGCCGATCCCCACCAACACTGACTGACAATGTGTACTGCGCATGTGCAGGGGGCTCCGGAGACTGTGCTGGGGCCAGCGGGGACTAAAGAGAGAGCGCCACGCCCATCGGGAGTTGCATGGGGCCAGCGGGGATGGGAGAGAGTGCCATGCCCGCTGGAAGCTGCACGTCGACAAAAAACCAGGCGAAGCCGGGTAACAAGCTATTATTAAATATAGGAATCTGATGTTTGTTTTATGATTTGGAAATTAGGAAGACCATGCACAGCTGATTTATCTGCTTGAGTTTCATTCAGGAATAAAGGTTCATAACTGTGATTATACAGCAGTACTGTGATGTAAGGAAGGGTGAGCCATTTAAATCTTGGTAGAGCCGTTTTGTACTCTCCAAATACAACAGTTTAGTTTGGTGGTTAAGACACCAGACTAGAAACTGAGGCCATGAATTCTAGTCCTGCCTTAGTCATGAAGGCAGTCAGTTTATCTTAGACCTAGGAAGCAAGCAATGGCAAAACACTTTTGAAACCTTACCGAGAAAACTGCAGGGACTAGTCCAGGTAGTTGCCAGGAGACAAGATTGACTTTGAAGTCACCCCAACTCCCACCCCAATTACAACAGTAGCAGAACAGAGCCCTCTAATAAATGACTGGAGGGGTTTAAGACAGATCAACCTTTTGTTTTCAGGAAACATTGGGGTTCAGAAAAGGATGGCAGAAGTGAGTAAGAAGGCAATTTTTGATATCTACCATTCTTCTGGAAACATGGCAATCCAAAGGGCTTCCCCAAACCTTCTAGAGCTGCTTTTGCAAGGTCTATCAGGCTGCAGGGTATGACAATGCTTGTAAATGTTCTTCTCTACTCAACTATTGTTAAATGCTCAGTGTTTTGTATTTTTAAAAATCAGATTGATCTAATCAAATGTCACGTTAACATATTCTATTTCTCCACCACCATCAGAAAAAGGCTGGGAAAAAAGAATGAAAAGATGCAGAAATCAAGATACAAAATATATGGAAAGTACCTTCAACTTCACTTCCTGGGTTATATTCCTCGGATGATATCAAAAGGTGATAGGGTGATGCAGATTCCTCTGGTTTAGTTAGGTTTGTTGACATAGTTTCACAGTCTATTGAAAAATTTGTGGATTGAAGGCCGAAAACTCCAGAGATTAAGACTCCGCTCAACAGAAGCACAAAGAAATGGAATCTCTCCATCTTTTTTAAAAAAAGCAAAGGACATCACAATAGATGAACAGTACTGAGATATGATTTACCATTGATATCATAGCAAGTAACAGTGATGGCTGGCCCAGAAAATGAGATTATGCTAATATAATTGTGGGTGTGTGGATGAGGATGTGTCTCACCAGTGACAGCCCTTCAGTACATATTTGTTTGAAAAACTATGCAGGGTAACTTTTAGAATTTGTTATTTATCTATATTATTTGTATTCCCACCTTTATTATTTTAACAAATAACTCAAGGCTATGAATATATCCAACATACCTTCCTCCTCCTATATTCCCCCACAATAATAGCCCTGTGAGGTGGGTTGGGCTGAAAGAGAATGACTAGCCCAAAGTCACCCAGCTGGCTTTCATGCCCAAGGAAGGACGAACTCACAGTCTTCTGCTTCCTAGTCTGGTGCCTTAACCACTAGTCCAAACTGGCTCTCAAAACTACAGAGCTATACCAGAGTGATAGGTTGTTCTATGAGGCTAAAATATATATTCTGGGAAATGTCAGTGGCAAATCACTTCTACACTATTGCCAAGAAAATTATATTGATGGATCCAAACAGTCATCAGGAATCAAACTTCACTTGGAAGTTTTCACACATACAAATTCATAAAGTCTGTAATAAAATGTTCAAGAGTCAAATGAAAGATTCTTAATAGACTTAAAACTAGCTAACAGAGATAAAGTTTAGATCAATACCGTATATTTTACAAACATTCCAAGTATTGATATCAAACAGTTCTTCAGATTACAGTACAAGAATTTTCACACTGCCTGACTCACCAGCCCTTCCTTCTGAAGTGTCTCAAACTTTCTCTGCATGCATCAGATTTACAGTAGCACCTGTGCTACAAGTTGGCACCCACATAATGGTGTCAACAAAAAATCTACTTTGCATCTTTTTCAGTTAACTCATTAATAGGTAGCAATCTCTATCATTTCCCCATCTGAACTGGCTTGATTTAAGAAGGCGTCTTTTCATTTGTTTTTCTTAAAATCTGCTCTAGAATGTGAATGATGATGAATGGGATTGCAGCTGATTTCTCATCTATTTTCTAACCTGTGTTCAAAATATTGTTGAGTGGCACAGAGCCTTAGTAAGACCCACACACCTGGAATACTGCATCCAGTTTTGGTCACCACATTACAAAAAAGTTGTTGAGACTTTGGGAAAAGTGCAAAGAGGAGCAACTAAGATGATTAAAGGCAGTGGTGGGATCCTACTGGTACGCTGGTTATGTGCTTCGTGGGTGAGCTTGGCGAGCGCCAGTCAAACGCGCACTGTGCGCAATTGACGTACAAATCGTCGTGGTGTTCTGCAAGCACTCTGACACAACAGTTGTGCGGTGGATAGCTACAAACTGCGTAAACAAGCCAGGAGGGGCATGGGTCCAATAAACACGTGGTGGAACTCAGTCTCCCCATAATCCTGTCCACTGATTCAGGAGTCACATGATCAAATTCCTCCCAGAATGTTTGCTCAAGCCCATCTGTTTCCTTACAAATCCAGATCTGCCCAATCAGAGTTCAACCCAGCCCGAATCCGAGCGATCTTGTCCACGAGATGCTGGCTAAACTCCTCAGCGCGTCCCTGCAGAGGGTCACCTGCACGCTTCTGATTAAGGAGGGAGTGGGTGACCCTGAACAGGGCCGCCAGGCAATTCTCAGCGGATGCGATGAGGGTGGAGAAATAAGTACGCTTTGCCATCTCCATCGCCGCAATATAGGATCGGGTGAAGGACCCCCATTGCGATCGGTTGCCCTCCAACAGCACTCTAAGCCCCGTCTCTGGCGCTTCATCTCCCGGAGCTCCTCGGTAAACCAGGGAGCTCGGCGGGATCGGCGTCGGGTCAGGGGACGCATAGGAACAGTTTGGTCAAGTGCCTCAGTGGCCGCACTATGCCATGCTTCCACTAAGGCATCAACTGAACCATGAGCAAGGGGAGCAGGGATGTACCCAAGCACCTGTAGGAATTGATCTGGGTCCATAAGGCACCTGGGGCAGAACCACCTCATCAGTTCCAATGCCCAGCGGTGGGGGGAGGCATAATGGAAGTCCAGCCACAGGCAGTAGTGGTCTGATCATGACAAGGGATCACTCAACCACCGCTCAGATAAAAAAAACAGGTCGGGAGTGTGTCCCCCCTCATGAGTCGGTCCGATAACAACTTGGGTCAGGTCCATGGCTGTCATGGAAGCCATGAACTCCCGGGCCAGCCCAGATGAACTCCCCAGGCATGGCAGGTTGAAATCCCCCAGAACCACAAGTCTGGGGCAATCAACCGCCCACCAAGAAGGGCCCAAAAAAAGAGGCAAGTAGAGGGGCACTTCACTCCTGCTCTAGAATACGGAGTGAGTTTCCATCCACCACCTTCACCCTTCTCTTCTCAGGGCAGGCGAGGAGTGAGTGAGGGGAGGGTGGGGCCAGCCAGTGTTGGGATCATCTGACAGAGAGTCACAGCAGAGGGATTAAAGAGCTTCATTTATGTGGGAACCTGAAATGACTGTTGATTGAAATCATATGGTAAAAAGCATCCAAAGAAGAAGAAAGAACAATATCAGCAAAAAACAACAACCAACCCTCACCTATTTTTGGAAATGGTTCAAGAGGGAACACACACACACATGAGTGACAGAGAATGAGAGAGATGAGAAAGAGATGAGAAAGAAGGAGAGGAAGAATGAAAGAGAGATGAGAAAAAGAGAAAGATGAGAGAAAGCAAGAAATGAGAAAGAGTGATAAGGAGAAAGAAAGATGAGAGAGAAAGAGAGAGAAAGAGAAAGATTAAAGACAGAGGAGATGAGAGAGGGAGGGAGAAAGAGATGAGAGGGAGAAAGAGATGAGAGAGAGAAAGAGAGGGAGAAAGAAAGAAAAAGAGATGAGAGATGAGAGACAGAAATGAGAAAGAAGGAGAAAAAAGAGAGGAGTGAGAGGAGATGAGAGAAAGAAAGAGAGAGATGAGAGAGAGAAGGAGGGAGAAAAAGATGAGAGAGAGAGGGAGAAAGAGAGATGAGAGAGACAGAAGAGAGAAAAAGGAGAGAGAGAGAAAGAGAAAGACAGAGAGATGCCTGTTTAAGAGAAAATACCAGGAGCCACAAAACCTGGGTAGGCATGACTGGGGGAGGGTCATGTGACTGGTGGGAGTCGATTTGGCCATGCCCACCCAGGTTTTGTTGCTCCTGGTATTTTCCTTTATATGGGAAACAGGTCCAAGTGGCTCTT
>JANHFQ010002688.1:76121-86499 GCA_032468035.1 Aparallactus werneri
GGGAGTAGCCATTGCTGTTGACAAAGACTGAACTGAAGAATGTATTGAATAGGTTGGCCTTAATAGCTTCATTGTTATGCAAGCGAAGCCTAATATCAATAATATGGTTATGCGTTTTGTGTGTTATCATTTTCTCCCCACAAATGTTTCTGGATTCTGAGTTTAGTTGGAACTATTTTGAGAAAAGGCCTTGGGGGCCCCTTATAGATATCATAGTTGAAACATCTGTTCAGAATGTTGAAGCAATCAAAGGGTAAAAACAAAATGATAAGCTATATAAAAATGACTCTGGAAATGATAATGGAACACTGTACATCTTCCATGGGATAATTCAGTATTGTTCCCTTATTTTAAATAATGATGCTATTTTTAACTAATACAGTATATTATAAAAATTATTTTCATGGATGATTTGTCATCACAATTCAAGGACAAGTCATTTAGAAGGAACAAGGATGAACAGGGTTTAGGATTATGTACACTTTCCTCTCCCTCCCTCTCATTCTTTAGCTGTATTCACTTATCATGCTATGCCACAAACTGGCTAACTGCATTTTAGGATACTGTGTTGTGCAAACTCAGCACTCCGTTTATAGCTCAGTGAGTTGTGTGAACCCATAAAATTAGATTATTTGTCTAGGGGTAACAAGTGATATTATCTGAAAACTGTCTTTTACTTGACAATTTATCAATTAGTATCAACACTGGCAAGATTCTTTCAGCAAAGTTCACAAATCTATTGTTTTATTTATTTGAATCAATTTTTGTGGCCGCCTATCTCACAAATGCAACTCTGAGCAGATAATAGCATTGCTGTTCTTTCTGCTAGTGTTGCTTTTTCTGGGAGGGAACCAATTAAGAATTGACAAGAACAATATCAGCAGAGTGATGGCTTTCTTCAGGTGCCACATATCATGAGTCCAAGTTTGTCCCTCTTACTCCAACATCCCTGATGCTGCAACACCAAGTGTATAGATTTGTATAAATGTCCTATCTTTCCCCAGAAACATCAAGTTAGTTCACATAGGATTCTTAGAAATCCTTCTTTAACTACTACAGGCCATGATTAAATGATTTGGAACAGCTTGGGCAATGATAGCTACTGCCCTATCTTCTTCCATTTTCATAGCTGATATCAATGTGAATTCTAAGTAGAATAGGCTTGATCCACCTATTCTACTTAGCTATATTATTATTTGTGTATGGCTTAGCATTATCAGGTTCATCTGTGGTTTTTTTAAACAAAGTGTGATTAAACAAAGTGTGCTATTTAAATTCATCCATTATTTCTATGGTGACATTAACTGTGTTAACATCAATAATTTCCTTAATCATAATCAAAACTAGTAGAAACACTTGAGAAATTAAATTCGGCAAAAACCGATTATGGGCATACTTTGCCCCAAAACTTGATTTTATTTTTATTTTTTTTAATCAAAAGTAAAACAAAATTAATTCTTAGTTACAGCTTAGGGAAGCTCTAAGCAAAATTAAATTTATACTTGTCCTAATTTATACTTGTTTTTGATCTGCATAGGTTAAACTAATATTCATTCATTCATTCATTTAATTTGTATGCTACCAAATCTTTCAAGATTCTCAGTGGCAAACAAAGAAAAGAGTAAAAACCGTATAATATGGAAATGAAAACTCCCAAATATAATAACACAGAGTAACAATCAGACTTTGTAGCTACATAACAGATGGTTACATTCCAAATATAAGATCCCTATTTTGAAAAGATTATTCTAATCAAGATTTCTTACATGGTATATTTTTCTTCCTTTTTGAAACTGTTTTTCCAAGAAAATAGTTAATAGGTCTTTGCTAGCTCTACAAAGAAGGCAAGTTTATGTGAAGCATATATACCAGAGATAAGGAGAAGATATCTGTGGAGCAATTAAATTGCTGCCTGTCACAAAATCACTAATGTGATCAAACTGTGAAATGCACAGCAGATGAATAATTAAATCCAGATGTCTTTACATAATGACAAGAAGAAAGTCTTACAAACTTTGAAAAACAAAAGGGGGGGGGGATCCAGGAATCTTTGTCTTAATCTTTCAGGGGTGTAGGAAGAAGATTTCAGTGAAGTGAATCCTTGCATTGTTCATAAAGAACATCAAACTAATGTGCTATTTAATAGTCAGTCATCATGTAAATATTATTGTATATTCTAGTCCAACAGAATGCATGCATTTAAAGGACTCCACAGCGTAATCGTTTAAGGGAGAAACAATTTCATTATAATTAAAGTACTTGGAAACTAGCTATCCTAAGTGGCTCAGTGAACTAAGTGCTCCAATTTGTGTTTGCACTTCACTGACAGCTGCCTGTAATTAAGGCAAGTTCGAATCTCACTAGGCTCAAGGTCAACTCAGCCTTCCATCTTCTGAGGTAGGTAAAATGAGGGACCAAAATGCTGGGGACAATATATATATATTCTTGAGTCTGTTTATTCAAGCCTGATAAGGGTAATTCCAGCAGACACTTCCTCCATAGGCTTCTGTTTGCCATCCTCTGGTATCTGTCATCTCCCTTCACCTTCTTTCCAGCCCTTACATTGAGCTTCTCTTCAAACAGGCTTTATGCTTAGCTAGCACTGAGTCTGCAGGCACTTACAGTTTAGGAACTTCGATTTACTCCTGAGTAGGCTAGTATTTTTCTTTACCACAAATAATATATTTCTATAACAACCACCCCCTTTTGGTTTTGCTTTTCTTCTTTTCCCTTTTTTCCTTGCTTGTTCATTAAAAAAATTAATTAAAAAAACCCCAATAAACTTTGTGATATATTTCCATACTCCATATAATATCATGGTTCTTTGCAAACTCGGTTTCTATAAAAACAAGTCTAGGAAAAGATTACGATGTGCAACAGTGGCCTGGTAATCAGCTATTCAACACTAAAGTCCTCAGAGACCACTGCCATTTGCATATCTTCTCAGCATCAGAAACTTTTAATTATTGCTTCGTTATTAGCTATCTTGCCTATGTAGTAACAGCTGGTAAATGGAGTTTAGAAATTATAGAAAGGTCAGCAGTAGCTGAAAATTACAGATGGCAACCAACATGCTATGGTAAACAGTTCTGGCAATCTGCCTGCAACATGTATTGGGAGATGACTCTGATTTTAATATATGCAGACACCAAAATAATATACAAGTGACTTTTTGACTTTTTAAAAAAGTCAATGTTTTCTTTTTTTCTTTTTTCCTTTGTGAGGCCTGCAATGTCATGAGGAAATTTAGGATTTTGTAATTACTCTCCTGCATTACTGTATGTGAAGTGACAGGGTAGTGTGCCTGCTTAGAAGAGTAAATACCCTGTTTCCCCCAAAATACGACCTTGTCTTTTTTTCCTCCAAAAAGGCATTAGGTCTTATTTTGCGGGGATGTCTTTTCCACTGTCTCACCTCGCAGCGGTGGCACCAACAGCCCTGCCCAGCAGGAGCCCATGTGGCCGTTGCTGGCCCACTTCTGCAACTGCTTCTTTTCGCTCATGCGCAGTGCCCCCCCCTAGTCTCAGTTTCGTCAGAGGCCTTCAGGAAAGGTCTCTGCAGCCGAGAAACAAGCTCTTTCCGAAGGCCTCTAATGGTGAAATGGAGGCTGGGAGGGCGTCGCACGTGTCAATCCGGAGCTTGTTTCTCAGCTGCAGAGACCTTTCCTGAAGGCCTCTGATGGTGAAACAGAGGCCGGAGGTGATGTGAGCAAACGGTGGCAAATAGCCACAGAAGAAGTGGGCTGGCAAGGCGAGGCAGGTGTCGGGGCGTGGGAGGCCTGGCTGCAACTGTCCTAAGGTAAATGGGTGTGGGGCACATGGGGCAGCTCCATCCTCCATTCCCTCCCTAGCTTGATTGTTACTGGTACGCTTTGCCCTTCGTGCAACTACATGCAACGGAGTAGGCAGTGTCTTAACTAGGATTTATTTAGGGGGTAGGGATTATATTGGGTGCACATGTACAATCAAGCTAGGGCTTATTTTCAGGATAGGTCTTATTTGCAGGGAAACATTTGCAG
Organism: Aparallactus werneri; assembly: GCA_032468035.1. Classification (NCBI taxonomy): domain Eukaryota; kingdom Metazoa; phylum Chordata; class Lepidosauria; order Squamata; family Lamprophiidae; genus Aparallactus; species Aparallactus werneri. The sequence goes on from JANHFQ010002688.1 coordinate 80,140, forward strand.
TACTTTCAGATTTTCACTTCTACATCTATGACTGTTTGTAAAAATGATTGTGAAGTGTAAGAAAGACAGTTTTTTTTAAAAAAAAACTCTTTGTGTTGCAGTGCCCATAAATGGAAACTGTGTTGGTGGCTGATATACTGAATGAGGATTGTGACTCTGATTTTTCGTAGGGGACGATGGAATTGAACTGTGGCCTGAAGTTCTTCAACAAAATATTGTCAGCTGAAATGTTTCTTTGAATTCTAAGCTCCTAGGATTCTTTTCTTATTTCCTTCCTCCCCTCAAAAACCTGAAAAACGGAAATAATAATGGAAACTACCTCATAGTCAGATTCTATCAGGCATTCTGCAGGACTGAGTAGCATTTGGAAGGCCAAGGATTGCGTTCTGGGATGAGGCCATGCAAACCATCTGGTCACTTTGTCATATCACCTGAAAGCATGGTGCTCATGGATATTTGCAGGGGGTGGGGAGGCTTAGCGTGGGAATGGGAACAGGCGGCTTCTAAGAAACAATCCCAATCCTTACCCTTAATTGCCCCCAACTATTATCTTAATAAATTGATCTGAAGTTTCTGGAAGGGCATGTGCTGGTTTTGTTAGGCTATATGTGATATTCCTTTCCTGAGCCTAAATTAATTTTGGCTCTTTTAATTTCAAAATATTTATTTGGACCTCAGGGAAGGCAAACAGAATGCTTGCCACTTTTGCTGCCAAGGCCCATGACTCATGTTCAGGGATTAACTTCATTCAGTCAAGCTCCTTTCTAATCTATTCTGTTCTAAAACTAGTATGTTTTTGTCCATCCAGATACCCGTAACAGCTCCCTGTAGTATAATGCAAATATTACAACTTTTTTTTCTTCCTCCTTGTGCTCAGAAAGGTATTCTTTTACTGTACTCTCTCTTTCATTCACTATTCTGTTCTTATAGGCTGACTGCTTTCTTTCTTTGTATTGTGAAAGTGGACCACTCTGTGGTGTTTCATCTTAAGCCACAGGAAAAAATGTCAGTGGCTTTAATAACCAAAGAAGGCAGATGGAGCTAATTGTACAACAATTTATAGTTAGAGTCACTACACCTCTTGGGTACAATCTAAGCAGAAAAACATGGCTTAGGGTTTTAAGGCTTTTAAAATTAATTACATATTCATGAAATGTGGGCAATGTGACTATAGTACCGAGTTGCAGCACAGCTGGATGGTAGCCATCTTGGGTATATCATTAATCAGAAAGGCTGATTTAGATAACATATTCATGCTGTGTTTCCAAGAGAGAGCTGTTCTTTCCCCCCCTCCCTTGTGCCCCCCTGTGTGGGAAATGAAACATCACAAGCCTGGGTCCGTGTGTTCTTAATCTGTGTTTGAAATGTAAAAGAGTATGCCATGAATTGTCAACAATATGTGTTTTTAATACAAGGCTGTCATTTAGTTTCCTTGACATTTCATCCCCTCCATTATATTTCTGACATTTTACATTTGATGCTATGCTGGGGGCAGGCATACATTAGAGAATATGGTTGTCATAGTGAAGAATTAGGAGATCAAATGGTTAGACGTGAAGAGTGCAGTAGCAGCTGTCTTGCCTCACATTAATGAAGGAGGGAAGATGGGAAAAATTGCCCTAATGTGGTTTAAACCTTGGGTGTATTTTGGATTAACGGCAATGGTAATTTCTCCTATTTTAAGTGACAAAGAGTTGTTTTTATATATTAAAAAACTTAAAATTTTCTAGGTGGTATGCAAACCCCCCCCCCCAAAACCCATGGCTGATGCCAGCCAAATTCAACTGTGTAAATAATAAAAGGGATGGGATGAACCAACAGCCCAGCACATTGAAGCATTTCATAAGGGTTTCCATAAACCTGAATGTGTTCTAATCTTAAATGGTGGAGTACAAAGAAGTAAGTGATTAAAAATGTAGTTGTTACACATGTAGAAATAGAGCATTTAATCTCAGTAACTTTTGAAGAATGCTATTAAATATCAAAGTGGGTTAAGAAAATGAATATAATATTTTTTAAAAAAACTACTGTGATTTAGAATTGATGGAAATCATTCCATATGCATATTTACTTTGCATAAATATTAAGAACACGTTTCAAGATTTCTCATTCACTTATTTTTGCACTTTTACATAAACTGTTATCCAATTTTCAAATGCCTTTAAATGTTTGTGACATGCTGGCTGATGCCTCATAACATGTTTGCAATGTGAATCTTTGATTCTGTAGGTTGATGTAAGCATTAAACTTGTTTACTGGTAGTTGGGTTATGAGCAGAAGTGCTCATTCATATTTAAGGGTAGCAGCACAAAATGTTTATCATAGCGAAGAACTGGTTAAGAAAAGTATGGCTCAATATACTCGCTGGTAAACCATAGCCCAGCACTCTCCAATCTTTGCGGCTTGATGGACCAGCTGGGGGAGAGGGGAACTGAGCTGCGCGAGCGAGGGGCCAATGCACACCCGCAACCCTTGCACAAGTGGTGGGCTACCACGCAAATGCCCACAGCCCTTGCGCGAGCGGCAGACTGGTGTGCATGTGCGTGAATGCCCGCCAGCTTGTGGAAATTAACCGGTGCATATGTGCACTGTGGCCAGCCGTTCACGTGGCCAATTCTGAATAGACTACAGCCTGATAGTGGGCCACGGCCCAGGATTTGGGTATTCCTGCCATAACCCATCTTGATTGCTTTTAAGGCTTATAGATATTAACTAAAATATTTTTATAGTGTCACCAGAAATACAAATTTCTGTCATGGCTTACGTCAGGGATGGCGAACCTATGGCACGGGTGCCCAAAGTGGCACACGGAGCCATGTTGGCTAGCATGCAGAGCCATCACCCATTTCTCTTCTGGGTTTCAGCGTGCCGGCCAGCTGGTCTCTTTCGGTTTCTGGCATGCATGCATGCACGAAGACTAGCTGGCCGATGCGCATGCAGCCGAGGAAAACCCAGGTGCCAGCATGCACATGCCGCCAGGCACGCTCCTTGCAGGTGTTCTCAGTGGTGGGCTGCTGGCACTCCAACCTAAGCCCCGGTAATGCCGACACCCCTTCCCTCCGAGGCCGGGAAGGGGCTCCGGCTTTCCAGCAAAGGGAGGTGGCATTTCCCCACCCAACTTCCTCTTCACCGGCAGAGCCAGCGCATATTCACCAGACAGCTGGTCTTGCGTGCATAGTTTCCGGCACGCGGGAGCACGTACACATTCACTCGCTCCCCTTTTTGGCACTCAGTGCCAAAAAGGTTCGCCATCACTGGTTTATGTAACTGTTGATATTGTGTTATTAATGTTACAATATCATACATTATATATTAAAAATTAGGAATTTAAATATTCTGAATAATTTGGCTGCAACATGACAGCAACAAGTTGCATACTGTGGCTTATGGAATTTTTCCAACCCCTTTACTAGCAATGGCCCTAGGAGGCATCTATAATTTCTTCCATACTTTGTCTCTGTCTATGTGTGCTTCTTGTTTCCACTTGTGTTGCATCTGTATTTGTGTTTGTCTATTTGTGCCCTAGAAAGCATGGGGCTGGTGCGCATGCTCGGCTCTGGGCCATGGGGATCAGGAGGAAGCTGGGAGAGGGCTTAACGCGGAGCAGCTGGCAGCGTTCCAAGACCCTACCCAGCTAGTTGTCCCATTGGGATGTGTTGGGATTTTTTTCTATAATGTTTGTCTTCACCTGCCCAAGAGAGATCCAGTTCATTTTCTACCTCTTTGTTTTTTTTTCTCCCACTATACAGTACCAAATTTGAACCCATTCTGTTCAGTTTTCTGAGAGTTATCCTGCTGATGGACAGACAGACAATATCCCCAATAATCTCATTTTACAAAAATTATTTCCAAATTTCTATTGAAAAGAGAAGAGAAGAAAAGCTTATTATAATAATAAGAAAATTGTCTTGCCCGAATGTTACTTTAAAGTTACTGTATTATGGTCATGTTGGGAGTATCTCTTGCAAGGTTGCTGTAGCAACAGCTCACCCCACTGTTCTCTAGTGCTTTTCTTGGTCTATTATAGTGCACATTTTAATACTAGATTATTACAGAGTTTTTTTTCCCAAATCCAGTCAATTTTAATTAAATGGCACCAATAGTGGAAATCTTCATCGACTTTTTTTTACTATCAATATATTTGTTTATACCTAAATACTTTTCACTTTATTTTTATAAAGCATTTCATCTTCAAGAAATTTCCCACTATTTTCATTTTTTTTTCTATTTTATGTTTTGATAATTTTTTTAAAAAATGGAATCGAAAGAAATATAATGAAAATAGTGTTGTTTGTATACAGAACAGGCTGGGGAAAATACTTTTGTAGTTTACTCACTTTGAAATTAACTAGCTTTAATATCTTTTTTCCCAAAGAGCAACTATTATTGAACTTTTATGATATATTGATTGAAAAATATCATGATGACTATCATGATGAGGCAGGGGAAGGAGAAAAAGTTGCTTTTTATTTGCCATTAAAACCCCCCACAATGTTTGGGATTCCTTGTTTCCTCTTTCCTGCCTCTGATTTCATAGCTGATTGTTGGAGGGAAGCAACACTTTCTATTTCTCTGTTTGAAGCACCCCATTTAACATGCCTTTAAAAACAGATATGTTATATGTGGGACCTATTTGCCTATATATAACTAGATTATTTTTAAATACATTCAGAATATGTTTCTTTTTCATATTTTGTGAAGTGTAGAGTTACCCGGGATAACAAGTGTAGGGAGTCCTTTATTGTAAGAGCTCATGGGTTGCAGAGACAAAGGTTTGAAAAGAAGTATAGGCAAGTACATGCGCACCATACAAATGGGATGCAGGGTTGACATAGGCTAAGTGACAAAAGGAAAGCTTCCTTTAGTTCTGCATGATTAAAAAGGGAACCATCAAGGAGCAACCAGCTTTGTGAGGCAGTTTTCTTTGATGGAGATGCACGATCAGTAAGTGCCTCTAGGCTTTCTCCTACCGCTTAGACTAGAGTTTGTAGTGGCAGACAAAGGAGATTTTTCAGTGACATCCTTCCAAATCCTCTAAGTTAAGCCTGCCTAGAATCTATTTGATCATTAAGCTTTGTACCTAAAAATATGCATGGAAGAAAGAATTTTAGCATTTTGAAGCTCAACCTTTAATGTGCTGCTTTGAATTGCCTTTGGAAAGGGAGGCAAATCTGAATTGTTCCAAGAGACTGGGTTATTTTTAGTTGTTTAGAATATATTTTTGTTTCCATATTTCTTCTCAAATCATTTTAGACCCTGAAGCAAACAAAAATGCTTTTTATGAAAGAAAATGGATATGTACCAGGAAAAGTTACAGAAAGCCAGGCATTTTGTACATGAACAAAGTACGCCTCCTCACAGCATGGAGACAGTTGTAAGGATCTGGATCCATGGAAGGATCAGCACAGCTGCTTCAACCATTGCCTAGATTGCATGTGCGCACAGACAACACTACTGTCAAGAATGCTAGCAAAATAATTGTGCATTTATACACATTTGGAGGCTGGAAAAGTCTTCCCAAAAGTCACATATGGCTTTCTGACATAGCTACTTGAGTGCTTCAAACAGGAGTATTTTGTTTGCACTAGCTGCTTTGAAAAATCACTTCTCCAAATGCTTCACGTATGCATGAGTATGCAAAGACTCATAATGGGCATAAATTGGAGTGGTTCTACTGATTTATATTTCACTTGAATACATTTTTGCTCATATAGTTTCTGGATTGAACCAGACCAGAACATGAATACTGTATGTTCTCAATCTGTAATGTGTCATTCGATTAAAAAAATAGTCTCTTCTTTCATTTCAGTTGATTCATGCAGCACTTGAGAATGTAAAGAAAATACCAAATCAGAAATAGTACACATGTATTCCTGTATGTAATATTGAAATTGATGCTACATAAGCAATTGTATTTGAGCATATCAGTACAAAAAATTGCCACATGGTGGCACCGAACAAAACTTTTGAGATGCATGTAAAAGAATCATAATTTTGGTGTAATACTGAAAAGAAATCATTTCCCTGGAACTAAATCTTATAATCATTAGCTGAATTTACTTCTAAAAATAACACTTTTAGGTCAGGTAAATGGTTATATTGACCCCTGATTTCATAAACTATTTCAGTTTAAGAATTAGTAACCAAACATTAAAAAACCCCAGTTGTTTAATACTTAATTTCAAGTTTCCCACATTTACTTAGTGCTTAAATTTAAAATTGCCAAATGATCAATAGTAAGTTATTACATTTCACCTTCCATTAAGATTGTACCTTTTAACTCATTAATTGATCTGGATAATTATTTTCCTTGGATCACTCAACTGGTAGTATATCGACATCTTTTTCTTAATTTAATTT
>JANHFQ010002688.1:86599-102556 GCA_032468035.1 Aparallactus werneri
TTGGAACGAAGTAATGATTGGACCATGTGATGAACTATTGGGTGTAGGGGTTGGATTTTGGGTTTTCTTTGGGCTAGGGAAAACCTGGAACTTTCAGAATTGGGTTTTCCCCAGATGTGCGAATATGACATCTCTAATAAAATGGATCATTGAGAAGATGATATGCTTGGAGTCTCTTTCTCTGGAGGTTGTTATTTGGAATGCTGACACTGGGCCCAGTAATGTACAACAGACCTCTCCAGCTTGATCCTATCCCAATGTGTTATACCAGTTCATCACTGAACTTTGCCAATCTGGTACCATCAAGGATCATGGATCATGCCATCAAAATGTGTTGGCAAAATAGCAGTTTTCAGAATAAATATTTTGTTTCACCAACACTTGAAACCATTTTGACAAATCTTTCCTCAAGAATCCCCCAGATCACTGTTTTAATTCCCACCCTCCAGATCCAGAAATAGAATGGAAAATAAATGCAGTCTCAGGCTGGATTAAATTTACACAATCCTGAATTATATGTTTTTCCTTACCCCCAGACGACATAGTATTTATGCCGATTGGGAAAGTTGGATCTGTACTGTACTGTACTGTATTTCAACAGATCTGTGAAGCGCCAGTTGAGGGAAAGCATCTCTATGATAAATAAACAGACTTCTCTTTCAGCTTTGCTTATGTGGAGCCAAATTGAGAGGAATACTCTTGATCCAGACAGCTAGTGGGACAATTGGAATTACAGAGCACTATTCATCACATGTAAACTCTCAGCTATTTACCAGAATCTCTCTTCTTACATCTTATTTACAATTGTAACTGATTTTATATCTAACTACTGGTAGGTACTGATACAAATTTGTTTTAATAAGAAAAAAATCTTGCCAAATGGTTCAAAATGACTGAAATTGTGTTATGTAGCATACTTTGTAAAACAATTATCACAGAAATCCACAGTGCAATGGACAGTGTAAATATTATATGCTGTATAAATATTTCAAATAGTTAAACATATTTAATATTAAATAATATTAAATAATAAAAATCAATGAAGTATAATTATTTAAATGTTATATTCAAAGGACTTTTTGCTTTGAAATTATCCACATTACACTACTTGAAAACCTATTAAGAGGTGGTGATCCAGTAAAAGGCACAGCTTTTACATTATTTAAATACCAGGTTTGATGCATTGAAAGGAATAATATAACAGCAAAAGGATAAACAAAGGCTTGGAAGAGTTGACTGTTAATATTCTCTTTTTCAGTGTCCAAATTGGCTTTTTTATAGGAAATTATGAATAATCCAACAATTTAACCTTAAATAAATCACTATAGTGAATAGTTTGTTTTACATGTATACACATATATATAAGTTATACATTTTAATCATTGCCTATGCAGACATTTACATACATGCAGTTGTATACATACCAATAATTTAATTAGCTATGACATCTGTTTCTCTTTTTGTACCTGATCCTGCAGTCCAACTGAGATTATGTGTAAATTTACCTCCGCCTACATAACATCTTTGTACTCTCCAGTGACTTTTGGGATCATAATATCCTTTCTGCTTTATAACTGGATTCAGTTATTCATATTTTAATCATGCTGTGTAACTAGCAACTCAGTACCAATTAGATAACTGATTCATCAAATCATAATCCAGTTTGATGGTATATAATTGATGTTTCCTTCAAGCAATTTTTAAACAGTCCTCTAATGAATCTTTTTTGTTCTTAATATCAGAGTTCAAGTGGAAGTGTGTCAAGCAATTAAATCAACCAAATGGATCTTTATAACTTGATTTTGAGTGAGCCTTTTTATTATAAAATTAATTAATTTGAAAAGAAGGAAGGAACAGCCATTCTCTTAAGAAACTATGCACACACAATTTCGTTGTCAATGCTTTCATGTCATAGTTTCCTTTCTTGGGAACAGAAGAAAACATCTTGGCTGTGTATCCAACCACTCTATTCACTGAACATTATACCTCTTCTCCCGTTGGTAACATATATAGCCTTCAGCCATAAGGGACGATTCTGAGAAATTCACTTGACAGTGGTGAAAAGGGATGGTGGCTATAATAATCTGATAAATGTTCTGGAAAGCATGCTCATTCAGATGGAAGAATCTTTCTTGCTGTTAAATAGTGCCGCAGTTTGGCTTCAGGCTGCTTTAGCATCTGTGGATTAGTACTGTTCATTCATCCTGATGTTCTGCAAAAAAGGGATATGGGCTAAGGCTCTCTGTCATTTAGATGCAGGGATTCCCTAAGCTTTGTCATTTATAGATTATATTGATTTTAGAACAACAGCCGTTTTAGTTTATAGGATTATTCTGACTTTTACTAGAATCTGCAGAACCATCATAGCTGGACATACTTAGAATTAAACAAATTTGAAGTCATGAATTAATTCTGAGTAACAAAGATGAAAGAATATTAGACTTTCTGGCTAATGCCCCACCATCAGTAATTTTTTTTCCATTGTGGCAATATAACTAAAAGTAAAAGAAGTGAAATTTCTGTTGCTGCTTTAGAGCAACCAAAATTCAGAAATCCTGGTTGAGTTAGCTGCTTGGAGATTAATCAATTAATTCTAATTTATTTTAAATTTAAATCAGTTCTGATTTAAAGGCTTCAGTCAGTGGGTCAGACAGTCATAAGATATGGTTAGGAATTTTCTTTCCTGCTATTATAATTTGGTTTTTGTTACAGTATATAATTGGATGTTTCCTATTTTCAGGGTTGTCTGCCCTGAAAACCTTATGATACAGGCAGAGAATGAATAGGAATACATTCTAGATCATGGATGTCAAACTTGCTGCATCACGTTGCCATCATGTGATGTTTCATGATGTTTTTCCCATTCGTGGAGCTGGGGTGGGTGTGGCCCACAGTTTGACACCCCTGCTCTAAATAGTTAACCATATTTTTATAGTTTTAGGATTATGGAAATGATAAAATCATGTCCTTCAGGAATGTAATAAGAGCATGACAGTTCATGAAGAAGAATTTAAGATAATTGTATGTTTTTGTCTTCCTTTTCATAATCCAAGTTTGCAAACCACTGGTATGCATTGTAAAATAGCTCTGTAGCCTTAAACTGTTGTAGTGTTTCATCAGTTCAGACAGTGGTATTTTTCTTTTGGTTCACTTTTAGCAATAAATTAAGACTTCCTCTGAGAAAAAAGTTCATTTTTCTAGATTGTATCCCAGGAGATTTTCCCTTTCAGTTTGCTTCAAATGGTTTATACTGAACAGCTTCAGACTATCCATATTTGGATGCTTTTATCCCCCCAAAATTATTTCATGCGTGGGATCTATTTTAAAGAGCAGGTATCATCATTTTGTTTAGAATTATCTTCAACAATTAACTGTTTTTTATTGATCTTTGGTTATGTAGGTGAAATGTTTTGCAGCCATTCTATATCCTGAATATAAATTTTAAATTGGTCATTTGCTTTGTCATGTACAATTGAAGCCACTTTAAACGAAGTACAACTTTAATTCACTTTTTACTCTCCAGCTCTCACAAATTAGTTTGAAGCTGATTCTCAATTGTATTCATTTCTGCTGCCCTCAAAATACTGAGAATGAGTAGGAAACACTACGAGCCTGCCAGTTTTCTATCTGGATGACTGACAGGAAAGTTCAACAACTCAATCTTCCTGCCCCACTAACAAAAATTCCCTTCTCCCCAGAAAAATAAATCATAGATAAGTATACCGTATATGATCCCCTGTTGAAAAGCTGCCATTACTACTGTTTCTATTAAAAACCATCAGCTCTCTTTGGCTGGAAGGATAGCATGATATTTTTACAGCCAAGTTCTTTTCAATATACCCATAGGCATAGTTGTAGACGTTACCACAAAGACTGTAGAACTGTAAAACAATGTAGAAGATAAATATAGGACTCAATGATCAGGTTGCCTGTGTTTCTTTTTTAGCATAGGTAGATTGCTGCAGATGCTGAACTTGGGCATGCCTGCCCGCAAGAACTGGAAGGAGTGAGGAAACAAAAACAAAGCCAGGAGAAAAACATGGTCCATGGGCCCTCTTACAAGGAGTCCTCAACTTATGTCCACAATTAAACCCAACATTTCTGTTGCTAAGTGAAACCATTGTTAAGTGAGCTTTGCTCATTTTACAACCTTTGTTGTCACCATTGTTAAGTGGATCGCTGTAGTTGTTAAGTTAGCAACATGGTTGTTAAATGAATCTGGCCTCCCCATTGACTTTCTTTGTCAGAAGGTCACAACAGGTGATCATATGGCCCTGGGACAGTGCTACCGTTATAAATATGAGCCAATTGCTGAGCATCTGGATTTTGATCACATGACCATGGCAATGCTGCACCCAAGTCATTTTTTTCAGTGCGGTTGTAACTTTGAAACGGCCACTAAATAAACTTGTAAATTGTGGACTACCTCTATTGGAAAAAAAAGTCTGGCTAACTATCAGATTTCATGTACAGACATACACAAAAAGCAAACAAAGACACAAAAGACAGGGAGGTCTAGAGCCAAGCTAAGAGTAGCTCAAAGCATATACTTTATGCAGAGTGGGCTGCAAAGACTGCCTGCATTCCTATCTGGACACTCGGTTCTTCTTCCTAAGATATAATCAGCCATGGACAATATAAAATAAAGAGAAAGTTGTGTTCTACGTTGCTTGATTTTGCGGGAGGAAGTGGTTGAGCAAGATGCTTTCAATTGGCTTGTTTTCTTAGTGTATCCACTTCATTCCTGCTATTGCTATGGCTTATTAGTATACCTTCCACTAGGATCAGTTTCCACAAGTCCATAGAAGCAGAAGAAGACATTTGTTTCCTTGTTCTTCTCACTATTAATTTTTTTCAATGGAAGCAGCAACCACAAGAAGGAGAAAGTAGCAAACTGCAGACTAGGCAAAGAGGAGACTGGCAGCGGATCCTTCCAGAACAGGAACCTCCCTAGCAGCTGCCCCCAAATGTCATCTCTGTATAGCTAATTTATTATTTATTTATTTATTTATTTATTTGGACTTATACCCCGCCCTTCTCCGAGGACTCAGGGCGGCTTACAGAGAACAATAGTGTACAGTGTAACAGAATACAGTGGTAATGAAATCAATAGGTAAAATAGTAGCTTGGTTTTTGTGGTGCATTTTCGTCGGCTAATCCAATAACATTTGATGAGGTAGCCTATTTATTTTTCTTCCATTTTGGGTGGTTTTGCCCAGATTTAGTTTCTCAGGTTAAAATTGAAATTGTTAGCTATCTAGCTTCTTACCAATTTTGCACAGTTGATAAAGCTGTTTTTAGAGCTGCTTTTTGCACTTCCGGGGTAGCTTACTGGAGAGCATTTCTCTCCTTGGGAAGAGGGTCCCTAGGGGGCCTCTGGTCAAGCAGAAGTTCCTCTAATGATCATACATTACAGAGAACTAATTATTTCCAGGCGGATCCTTCTGCAACCATAACAACATCCATCTATCACACTAGGATGTTTGCAGAACATTCTCTCTCTCTCTCTCTCTCTCTTGCATTTTGATAGCTGTCAAGTTCCATGTAGCTGAACAAATCAAAAGCTAAGAACATACATTTCAGAAACACATTCTTTCTGCCAGCCAGTGGTAAAAGCATAATCTTGAAAAATTGTAAAAAAAAAATCATTTCCAGGCTCACTTATGCAAGCTAATTAAACATTTGAAATATTTGCTCTCCATGTCTGGGCTATGCTGCTTCATCTGACACAACTGAACTCTTTCACCTGCTTGTCACAATGGAGAATAAAAACAATTCCCAGCCGTTCAATACTGTCCACTGAGGATTAAGCAATTATGAAGGCTACTGGTACAAAGTAAAATTAAACGGAATATTTCAGGTGGAGGTATAACAATTGTTTGTTAGAATGGCACTTTTATTTTTGATATATTATTTTCCTGTTTCTCAATTTAATTGATCTGAAAAAACTAACTGCAAAGGGTAATTGTTTTAATATGAATAATAGTTGGTTCTGGCGGTGAGTCCCTGAGGAAGAAAGATGCTTTGACTCTAGTTTGCTTTCACATGGGTTTTTTTTGCCCTGCAGTTTTTTTTTCTGGTTGCTAATTGTGACTTTCTATTACATTGTATCTGATTATTCTGTTCATTTACATTTTAGAATTTAAACAGTTCTTCATCTGAAATATAAAGTGAGAATGTGACAAAAGATGTTTTGAATTGCATGTCTCTTAACTACTGTAATTTTCTTGATGGGTAGAATTGATTGTGATTGCCAGTTGACAGCTGGTGCAATTGGATTGTGATGTATGAAATGGCCCCAAGTAATTAAAACTTTAAAATTAGGATTTTGCAAAATCTCATTTAAATGTTTCAAATCCAGTTGACTTATTGTACATTTGGAATAAAGTAACTGTTTCAGTATTTAACTGAGAATTACACACCTTTAGAAATTAAAAGCATTGGCTGTATTGAACTGAACAGTTATGGGTAATAGGTATCACAATGGACTTAATTATCTCATAACAAATTGGTACTCTTTAAGTATCAATAAATCTTCATTTTCATACTGCATATGGGTAATTAATGTACTATACCTTGCAATAAATATACCTTGCAATTCAGCATTAACCTCCATAATTCTAGATGTTTGTCGTCACTTAGGTTTCGTCACAGCCCTAATTGCTTTTATTTAAGAGACTGGATCATCCACAGCTGGATTAGGAAGTGCCTTAAGTTTGGTGCACAGGATAAAGCTTTGTATACTCTACAAAACAAGGTTTTTAAATTTTATTATGTTTTATTTTGTATGTAAAAGAGGAAACTAACGAAAGAGAGAAAAACAAATGTCTTTACAAAATCATACTTTGCTCATGTACTCATCAAAACCAACATTACATAGGACATTCTTGACACGTTACACTATTAAATTATTAATTTTTATACCAGTCTTCTTAGCATGCATAAAAATTGGAAAAGGAAAAAAAAAGAAAATGTTTATAAACATTATGTGCAATCCAGAATTTGCAGCCCTCATATTGGGATTCCTGGTGAGAAAAATTCTGATTCAAACAGAGCAAAAAGTAAGTTGATCAGACCATTATATAATAGATGTGAGAATGGATGGTCTTGTATCATAAACGTTTTGTAACCATGAATGCATGATTTCTATTTCCATTTTCCACTTGATTCTTTCCAAACCATTAATATTTAATTCAAAAGATTCAGAATATCTACAAAAGAGAATAATTATTTTAGAACAGTGTTAATTTATGAAATAACCTAGTTGAATAGAAGGGACCCTTACAGGTCCACATCAGGTGAGTATCATATCATGCCAAAAATTACTGAGTACCACATCTGCAATAATGATCTGCAACCCTCTAGTCCTTTCTTTTGATTTTTTAAAAATATGCAAATTTACAATGGACACAAAATAATCATTTTTATTTAAATATAACTTTATATTTAAGAACTACGTATAAAGAACTGTGACATATAAATATCCAAGTGGACTTCCATTCACATTTGAATGCTGAACACTATAATTCCTTACTTCATTTTTCTTTTATGCTTTTAAATTTCTCAGTCAGTATATTCTAACAAGGATTCATAAATAGTTATTTTAGGCTTTATTTGTAAATACATATTAATCTTTTAGCATAAAATGTTTAAAAGGGGGGGCACATTCTTTAGCATTTAAGCTATATATCTGGATGTCATAAAATACTGTTATTGAAAAAAAGGCTAATACTTGGATTACAACTATTCAAATAATGAGCATGTGTGATTTCATCTTACTAATGAATGTATTAATTTATTCCACACTGCATCTGGGTTCCTCAATAATAGGATTATCTTGCTATTTTAAAATTTAAAGTAAGAGTTATTTTTTACTTGTCTTTTTATAAAGGGCATTTATTAGTTATGCTGAAATCCTGAACAGATAGAGTTCATTTTATGTCCTTTTCCTTTTTTACATATTATGCATATGATCTGGCCCAAGGAAAGAAACACTACCTTGATTTCAAAAAGGGTAATTTAACCCCTGCTTATGTCTCTCTCACTGAAATCCATCAGTGAATATCTTTTAACACTTTTGCCTAGATTGCGATCAATTTGTTTATTAAGGGATTTGATAAATAGCCTAATTTATTTAATCAGACTGCACAGACTACAGTAAAAATTTAAAGCAGGGGTCTGAATTAAAGTAATGACTTCTATTTAACTCAGAACTGTTTTGAACAAAAGCAGAAATATCTGTCTGAGTCATTTTTCTGTGCTCGAGAGCCACATTCCATATAGTCTTATGTTTTTGTCTGCCACTCAAGTTAGATTTTTGAGGTCTCCTGCATCCCTGGTACAAAGATACTTCAATGTCAATGTGCAGTTAAAGGAAATGATTCTTATTGCTAAAAGATTTGAAGGCTTGGATGAAAGGATACAAAAACATGTTCTTCTTTCCTGGTGTGCCAAAGTTTAGCAGGAAACAAAATGAAATGGCAGAAATTTCAGAATACTCTCTCTCCTTGGCTTGGAATGCAAAGACCATATAGTGCAGGTTGGAGAATATAATATGTGTCCCTGTGAGAACTCATGTCTATAATTAATAAAAAATGAGAGTACTAATTTCCCTGTAAAAGTTCACAAGTAGAAAGTGGCTGGGTACATTCACGTAGCCAGATGGTTATCTGCCCTAATCTCTGATGATGAAAAGAAAACATAACATGAGGTCTGCTGGATGTATAGTTCAACCTCTCTTCTTGATTAAAAGATTAGCTTAATGGAAGGGAGGTGGGAAAGCTGTCATGGATTTCCTGAAGCGTAAGTCAATTAATGCTGCCTCAGCTGAAGTAGCATTTTTCAAACTTGGTAACTTTAAAGATTTGTGGGCTTCAGCCACAGAATGCCAGGAGCTGAAATGTACAAAATTTAATGTGGCCAAGTTTGAAAAACACTGATCCAAAGTCTGTGTTAGCCAATAGGTACAACAACGATTTTCTTCCAGCACAAGCTACTTTGCAAATTCTTTCTTATGTTCCCATGTCCATCTATGAAAGCGAAAACAGAAGCAGAATGCATACTGATAGACATCTCTTTAGATTTGCTCAGCCATGTCATGCATTCAGGCCACTATTCAGAATTACTAGAAGTACGGTATTAACACAACTTAGTTCTCTGCTCATTTTTTTTCCAGGTACAGTTTGGAATAATTCCAGATAATTTTACCTTCAATTTATTATTGGATTCTTTTATAAAAGATGAAAACTATGAAAGTAAGGAACAAATATTTATTAAGCATTGTGTATTATGTATATATTAAGTGTTTCACCCTTATTTGTGCATTTCTGTATTCCAGGATGTGCCCATTTTTGATCCTATTTCTTTATAACTAATTTGCCATGATTTCAGGAGTAGATATTTTTTTAAAAAGGAAAGGGGTAATAGACATAAAGCAGGTGGCAAGATTGATGCAATGACTGTGAATTCTTCTCATAATAAAGTTATATAGGTTGTCCTCAAAATAAAACTTTTGTTTAGTAACTGTTCAAAGTTACAACACTGAAAACTTACAACTGATTTTTGCATTTAATGACTGTTGCAATATCCCTGCAATTACATGATTAAAATTTGGGCAACAAACTTAGGGATATTAAATTAAACCAGAATAATAGTGGTGGAAGTCCATTTCATATGTTATAAGTGTCTCCCCACTTACACTTCCAAAACAATGAAATTGACCCAAATATTACCCAAAGAATTATGGTAGATCCACTTGTCAAGTCAGCAGATATTTGAATAGGATATTCTACCATTCTGCAGTTTTACGAATTCAAATTCCCTTTGCCAATCCAGCTTTGTTTTTTCAGGTTGTGGGAAGACCATAATATCATGAATCAATAAATTGATTTTTCATCCCAATATCTCCCACTTCTCTTGGAGGGAGTTGCATGATTATAATGAATTTTGAATGTGATCACCTGGATTCTAGCAAAAGAAAAATCAAGATGTATGCCCAGGAATAAAGCTAAACAGCAGGAAAATTAAAAATTTCAAAATCAGATGACAATGATAGTTTAAGTAAAGAAAACCAAAATATTTCTCCTTCCTTAATTTATAAATCTGATAAATTGTATTAGTATAGGTATTTAATTTGGATATTCAAAGTATTAATATGTGAATCCGGTCAAGTATATATATCAGTCCTGAAATAATATTAATTTTACATTGTTTATCTTTTCCCATTATGTCACTAGGATTTTTAATCACTTGTTTAATCTGAAATAAACAGTTTGATATGTTCATATCTATAAATACACTGATGGGATAACCATTTTAATGCTTGCTTTTATTATTTTTAGATGCTATGGCTGCAGTGACTGAGATAATGATACAGGAAGATTTTACTAAGGTGTCCACCCAACTTCTTTCTCTTTATACCATGTACAAATATTTGGCAACCAAATCAGAACTTACGGTAAGCTACTTGCATAATTAAATGTTTGTGGTTATGGCTAAAGAATAATATGATTCAAATGCCGCATGTCCATACTTTCAAAATACAATTTAAAGCCAAGTCTTTATGTGTAATTT
Organism: Aparallactus werneri; assembly: GCA_032468035.1. Taxonomy (NCBI): domain Eukaryota; kingdom Metazoa; phylum Chordata; class Lepidosauria; order Squamata; family Lamprophiidae; genus Aparallactus; species Aparallactus werneri. Next base: position 97,172 of record JANHFQ010002688.1, read on the forward strand.
AAGTTGCCAGGATATGCTAGCTGGTATATGACCCTTGATTGACCCCGTGGTTATTCTTCCTTCTCCCCAAAATCTTCTTGTCTTCACAGTCTTGTTTAAAAAAACTGAAGTATATCATGGATATACTTATTCACTTTTACAGTTAACTTTCTTCCTAAACTCAGTGAAGCTCAATTTGTATCTGAGATTTTTAAGGAGTCTTATATTTACATCCACAAGTGAAGGAAGTTGCTGTTATGATCCTGTCGCTGTTTTCACATTGCTGTCCGCTTTCTCTATGTGAGAGATGACGTGTATAGCGAGAAAGGGAGGGAAGAAAGGAAAAGAAGGAAAAGAAATGGTTTCAGGTTGAAGTTATGGTAGTTCCTCATTACATTATGGACATACCATAAGTTGTCTTAGCAACAGCTTAGAAGTGCTTTGACATGAGTTCATCCATGTTTTCTTTTTTGAACTTTAGAGCAGAGATGTCCAACTCTGGCAACTTTAAGATTGTGGACTTCATCTCCCAGAATTCCCCAGGCAGCCATGCTGGCTCGGAAATACTGGGAGTTGAAGTTCTTAAGTCTTAAAGCTGCCAAAGTTGGACACCCCTGCTTGAGAGTCTAGTTTGCAGCCCTGATATTCTCTGAAGGGTATACCTACCCAAATATTAACAAGGCCCAAGCCTGCTTAGAGTTCAGCGAGCCCTAAAATGAGACCTAAACAAAGGCCCTGCCTCTTGCTGAAGCACATTACAAATAGAGAAATACTTTGTTTAACAAAGCAGAGAATTGGGAGGGATGTATAACTCTGTTCTGCTTTCATATTTTTCAAGCAATATTTCCTGTTTTCAGTGGGAAGAAGAGAAAAATCTTGGAGCATCTCTGTTCTTAGTGGGCCTCAAGCAGACTAACACTGTAGGATTTAGTTCTCAGCTATATGGCCTTGCCCTTCTTGGTAAGTTTTAACAAAGTTTTAATTGAAATAATATTTCTGTATTGCTTTATTGATTCGTTTGGAGTAAATGGAATTTCTTCAGTTAAATACTAACATGCCTTGATACAATACAAAATTAAATCTAAATCAAGTTAAGCATATTGGCATTCAGTCTACATAGTGTAAAATTCACCTAGCTGGCCAAAGTTCCACTGGATATTTGAAAAGCCCAAAAAGTAAGCTTTATCTTTCTGTCATCTTCTCAATCATCTTCCCATAAAATATTTATCTGAGAAAGGGGATAAATGGTAACAAGTAAGCACTATTCTTTAGTGTAGTTATATATGAGGAAGTCCCTTGTTATTTTCTAACCAGTGCCCCAAGACTAAATATTTTCTATATACCATTATAGATTCTTTTGCTGTATCCTCCAAGTTAACTTACTAGGAAAATTAGTAGATATTCGTTTAAAGCTGAATAGGGCTTGGACCCAATTTGAACTGGGGCTGGACTGTTCAGAGAAAGATATGTTTGAAATGTCCTCCTTGTAACCCTATTTTTTTTAAATGCTACTTGTATGTATGGGAAGTTTTTTTTCTGAAATCAATTAGAATTTAGTAAGTATTAGAAACCATAAATTAACATTTAAAGAAGAGAGAATCTTCCCTCTGGGATAGTTCCTAATTCCTTAAATTCATTCTGGCATTTATCTTTTGATTAAAATTCAGCATACAATGTCTGAATTCCCTCTGTTTCAATGTCTTTTATATTTCACAATGGCTTTATTGTGTCCATTAAAATTCTCTTTCCCTCTCCTATGAATAGCTGTTAATTGGCATACTACCTTCAGGTGAGAGAGAGAGAAGCGTTATCAAAACGTGTTAGATAGTTACCCTTTTGCATGCTGTGGTTTCTCAGCTGTGATAAGAACGAAGATGACACATCAGGATTAGATGCTGATCCTGATTTTACCTCATGGTACAGTTTAAAAAGTGGCAGTGGAGGTCAAAATTGTAAACCAATTAGCATCACATTTTTATCCCACTTCAGCTATCTTTTTCAAAATCTGTCTTTGATTAGCATTTTCAAATCTTTAAAATATGTACATCCATGATCAGTTTAAAAAGGAATTGGCTTTAGCAGGGACCCTTTTCTTAATTACGTTGGTGTTTAGAGGCGGAGACCCTTTGAGAGCTGTATGCAACAAAATGTCATTTTAATGTATGCCAATTAGTGTACATTCAAAGTGACAATAAAGTTAGTCTAAGTCTAAGTCTAAACCTGGTTTATAATATTACTGTATATTTAAATTTCTCCAATGTTTGTAATTGTTTTTATTTTATTTTAAATCTGTTTACCACCCAAAGTCACTAGTTGTGATGGCAACTGTCAAATAAATATATAAGAGTATAGAAATTAATCTCAACTAGGCCAAGAAATACTTACTGAAACCAGACACTCTTTTCCAAGAAGAACTATACAGATGTTGTAGAGAATTATAAAAGCAAAGGGAAATATTGAAAAGCATTCTGAGTGGATTTCTTAACATCCCTCTGGGAATTTTGTACAGCAGAGGTCCCCAACCACCGAGCTGCGAGTTGGTACTGGTACACCGCGCATTGGGAACCAGGGTGTGCAGATGGCGGGTGAACGCATGAAATTTCATTTTTGCGTGCACGGGATCTAGATTGCATGCAAAAGCATACCTTCCCACTCCTCCCTGCCGCCGCTGTCATCGCTGCCGGTCTGAAAGGTTGGGGACGGCTGATATATATATATAATACCTGTTTTATGCTTTGCATCTAACTGTAATAATAGAGGAGATTTTGTTGTTATTGTGGCCTACATAGAAAAAGGTGTTAAACTATTCCTTTCCAAATCTCAGTTAAAATTTTCTGCCAACCCATTAGAATTCCATATTCATTTTTAAAGAAAATGCTGACATAGTTTCTAGTGTCATATTCATCACCACATCTCTTTGATCCCATGCATTAGCTGTATTTTCTGGTTTAAGCAATGGTGTTAACAGCTGTTAAATCACAGGTAAAGTGGAGCTACAGAAAGGATTGCGAGCTGTTTACCACCTAATGCCACTCATGTGGACTCCAGGATATCTGAATAGAGCCTTGAAAGCAATGGAGGATGTGGCCTTGCTTCCTGAAGATGTGAAGCTTTGCCAGGAAGCAGTAAGTGAAAACTCATTTAAGCCACTGTGGCCTGGTCTATTTGTGACTCAGCAGCTGGGTTGCTACTATTCTCGGCACTGTTTTATATAGCTTTGTTTTATATATGCATTGAAGTATTTCTTGAATACTACTGGCATGGGGGACTGAAGAGTGTCATACAACCTTGGGGGGGGGGAGGGGTTGAAAGTGCTCCTTTTGCTTTTTTAGCTTTTCAATTGTTCTTTTGAACTCTGTTGTAATTCTGTTTATTCATTGTTTTTAATTATGGCTTTTGTATGACTTCATCAGGGGATGCAGTGGCTCAGTGGGTAAGACGCTGAGCTTGTCGATCAGAAAGGTCAGCAGTCTGGTGGTTCGAATCCCGAGTGCTGCATAACGGAGTGAGCTCCCGTTACTTGTCCCAGCTTCTGCCAACCTAGCAGTTTGAAAGCATGTAAAAATGCAAGTAGAAAAATAGGGACCACCCTTGGTGGGAAGGTAACAGCGCTCTGTTTAGTCATGCAGCCACATGACCACAGAGATGTCTTCTGACAACACTGGCTCTTTGGCTTTGTAACGGAGATGAGCACCGCCCCCTAGAGTTGGAAACGACCAGCACGTATGTGCAAGGGGAAACCTTTACCTTTACCTTTTTAAGGTAGGCGATGGTCATCATTCAATATTAAACTAAGAAGAAGAACTCCTCTGGGAGCTTTACTTTTACCTTTATCTATGGGGATTGGATTAACCCTTGAGGGTTAGCGGAGTTTAGGAACCTGAGCAGTGGTGAGATTCAAATTTTTTCCCCTACTGGTTCTGTGAGTGTGGCTTGGTGGATGTGGCTATGCATTCGGCCAATCAGAGGTGGTATTTGCTGGGTTCAGCCAATCAGAGATGGTATTTGCCGGTTCTCAAAATTATCGCTACCGGTTCTCGGGAACCTGTCGGAACTGGCTGAATCCCACCTCTGCTCATTGCCCTAGCACCAAATTTCAAACAAGGCCTTATGAGCTATGCCTAACCAAGAACCTAAGAATCAATAATGATCTAATATCAATAATGATTTTAAGATCAACAGTGTTCTAAGAATCAAGCATACAGTATATGATATAAGGGGTCTGAAAACATACTAGTATGTTTCTATTGCTCATGTATTTATTGCTAGACTTTTCAATCCCTGTTTCTTGAAGAAGACCCAGGTTTTGGCATCAGCTGAAGAATACAAGGAAGAAAGTCAACTGTTATGGCCGGTTTTATACTCTGCACTGCACACCATCTGGCCCCATCTGCCACAGTGCAGAGGAGACTATTCTAAAGTACAGCAGGTTGAGAAGCAAAAAAAGGAGAAATTAGGCAGCACCTTTGTGGACAAAGCTGCATTTGCCATCTGCCAGACATCACTGCAGTGCTCTGGAGATCCCCGTCTGCCCGGCTGGCTCCTAAATTGGCAGCTGGACATGCTGTGTCTTTTAATTCTTCCCCAAGCATCATTCGTGCTTCCAGGCCAGAATAATCATGCTGATCTGCCATTTACATTCAGCCAGATATTGGTTTCTCGTGGAGTTTTAGAAGTACTAATAAACTATTAAGAAACCCTTTGGTGTAATTCCTTGGCTTAAGGATCAATACATAACTGGCAGGAAATATGTCTAATCCTTTCCCAGTAAAATACTGGTAGCTGGAATTCAGTCAGTCGTCGTCTTAATCTGAAGAACTTTCCTGACTTTTAAGGGAAGATGATGCATTATCAAGTTTTGCATTTGAAAACAGACCCAGGGGTGGGTTTCTACCAGTTTGGCCCAGTTCGGCCAAACCGTTTGTTAACATAGGCTACCGGTTTGGTGAACCAGTAGCTAAACGCATGCTGTGTGCACATTGGGCCTAAAAATCAGCTTTGGGCCTAAGCTGATGCACATGTAGCATGCGCCAAACGCGCACTGCGCACACATCACCTTAACCCTGAAAATCAGCTGATTTAGCTACCGGTTCAGGCATGTAGCTACCATTCTTCCTGAACTGGGAGCAAAATCAGCTGGTTTTCAAGCCTAAGGTGATGCGCATGCATCAATTTAGGCCTGAAAATCAGTTGATTTAGCTACCAGTTTGGCTAAATTTAGGCCAGCACAGAACAGTAGCATCTAAGAAAGCTAATGCAATCCTAGATTGTATTAACAGAGGGATACAAACAAAATCATGTGAAATATTAGCACCCCTTTATAAAGCCTTAGTAAGACCATATTTGGAATACTGCATCCAGTTTGGGACATCATATTATAAAAAAGATGTAGAGACTCTGGAAAGA